>VDFB02385325.1:0-10421 GCA_007258455.2 Sequoia sempervirens | reverse complement strand
ATTACCAATAGATGTGGCCCCTCTCTTGCGATGATAGATGTGACAATATCATACACAAAAAGGATTATTTTTTGCTGTAATGTTGGAGTATTTTGACATATTTTCACTAAGAGAGAGAAATAGAGAGATCCAAGTCCAAAAGTTCTTCCAACTTGTGAAAAATGAGAAAAAAAAGAAATTTTTATTCTTGGAATAGGTGGGAATAGTTGTTACTATCATATTTGGGCATTGGGACATGAATCAGAAATGAAATCTATGGAATATTCCCTTTTGAATCTCAAATTTTAGTTGTCCATGTTTGTGCACCATGTAACCATCTAACCAATTTCCTCTTAAATTCAAACCACGGGTTGTTAACTCTTCATCATTGTCATCCATGAGATCTATTGTGAAATATTAATTATGGATTTTTTCATAAATTCATCGGGTGCCATGACTAAGTGTGAAATTGACATTGGGTGTAATTTTCAACACTACAATAGTCAATTCCATTTTCATAGGAATCACTTTCAATGAAAAATGACTTGAATAAATAAAGCATGACAATAATTTTTCTTATAAACATAGCTTTCTTGGGTCTTTGCAAGATCATGGGGGTCCAAAAAGTGGCGATGTGAAAAAAAGGCATTTTTAACAAGCCAAAAAATAGGAAATTTCCACTTTTACTTTTTGCAGGCTTGGGTACAATATCCATTTTGGTTTGGTAATACCAAAATGAAATGTATAACAGATATTTGATTTGTTTTTCAAAATGGATATCCATTTTGAAGACCTAAAAAACCCTCTTTAGTAAAATGGGCATAACTTTTATGTTTCTTATCAAAATTTTCACTTCTTATAGGCATTGAAAAGGTGATTGGGAGGTCTACATAATGGAATAGGTGGTTTTTTTATTATACACAAAAAATAATAATTATAATCATTTGAACTTAATATTTCATTTTTCAAATATCAAATGCTCAATACTTTCACATGCAAAGTCTTCTTTTTATGATTTATTTGTAACACTCATCTCAAAATACTTAAAACACTAGAAAAAGTAATGAATAATAAAATATTTATATTTTTTGTAGCAAGTAGATGAACTATAATAATATCCTCCTCTCCCTCTCTCTCCCTCTTAGGTGATCCTGCCTGATCTGATCTGATCGCACCGATCTCGCCTGATCTGATCCAGGATTTTGATAACGCCGGATCTGCCGCCTGCCGCAACGTTCGCCGGAATTGAACGCCGCCGCGCCCGCCTCCCCCAAGGCAGTCTCGATGTGGAGAGAGAGAGAGAGAGTGAATTGAGATAGAGAGATGAAAGGAGAGAGTTAGAGAGAGGGGAGAGAGAGACCTAAGAGGGATATAAAGAGATAGAGAGATATAGTGTGTGTGTGTGAGGGAGAGATAGACCTTAGAGGGAGATGGAGAGTGTGACTAAGAGAGAGAGACATGAGAGAGACATGAGAGAAAATAGATGTAGTGGGAGAGACCTAAGAGAGAGAGAGGGAGAGGGAGAGGGAGAGGGAGAGGGAGAGGGAGAGGGAGAGAGAGGAAGAGAGGAGGGAGTGGGAGAGACCTAAGAGGAAGAGAGGGAGTGGAAGAGACCTAAGAGAGAGACTTAAGAAGGAGAGAGACTTCAAAGGGAGGTGGAGAGAGGGAGAGATGGAGATGGAGAGTGAGAGGGAGAGGGAGAGGGAGTGGGAGGGACATGAGAGTGAGAGAGGGAGGGGGAGAGAGAGAGTGGAGGAGAGAGAGGGGATGAAGAGGGAGATGGAGAGGGAGGGAATGGAAGAGAGAAAGAGGGAGATGGAGAGGAATATGGAGGAAAGAGGACAGGAAGGAAGAGGGAGAGAGGGAGAGAGGGAGGACATGAGAGGGAGACTTGAAAGGAGAGAGGGAGGGAGAGAGGAGAGTGGAGAGAGTGGATTTGAATGGATGGAGAGAGAGAGAGAGAGAGAGAGAGAGAGAGAGAGAAGGATGGAGATAGAGGTAGAAAGATAGGTCTAGAGCTCAAGGAGAGAGACAGTTAGAAAGATAGGTTTTAAAGAGGGACAAAAAGATAAGAAAGGAGGGAGGGATAGGTATAGGGTTTAAGGGGAGACATAGTGATATATATCGAGGTAGAGAAAAGGACAAAGAGATATGATGATTTATGAAGATTTTTTCATCTATTTAATACCAAAAATATAAATATTTCATTATTCATTAATTTTTCTAAAGTTTCAAGTATTTTGAGATGAGTGCTACAACAAGATCATGAAAAGGAGACTTTGCATGCAAAAGTAGTGAGAATTTGATATTTCAAAAATGAAAAATGAAGTTCATATGATTATAATTATTTTTTGTGTATAATATAGAAACACCACCTAGTCCATTGTGTAGAGATCTCAATCACCTTTCCAACACCTATAAAAAGTTGAAATTTCAATAAGAAACCCAAAATTTATGCCCATTTTATTAAAGATGGTTTTTTTATGTCTTCAAAATAGCTATCCATTTCAAAACGAACAAATATCCATTTTGGTTGGGTATTACCAAACCAAAATAGATATTGGCTCGAAATTTGGTTTGGGATTGCCTGACCTGGAAAGTCAACTCAAAAAACATGTTTTAAAAATTTGCTTAGTTTTCTGAAGTTCGCCCTTGTGGCTAATGACTTTTTTTTTTTTTTTTTTTCTCAATTTCATCAAACGAAAAGGGTTTATAGAAAAAAATTCCATCTTTCCACCAATATAAGTTTTTCCTTATTTTGAATTTAATAAATTATGATTATTGATTTTCTACCTACATTATGTCTAAAGTCCTTATTGATAAGTTGATTGAAAAACTTCTATAACTTTCAAACTACTTAACATTTTTTGAATCTACAAGATGCACCACATTCTATGCTTCGCATCCTATAGGATAAAAAAAAATTAATTTCATAATTTTTTTACCAAGTTATGGTGGTCAAACATAGACATTTTAATAATTCTAAAAATTTCTAATAAAAAAATCATAACTAATTATTTACATGGAAAAAAATTACAAAAGAAATTTGGCACATCCATGCATGTGTCCTCTACTTATATTGATTTTTTTTTTTTTTTAATTATTATTATTTTCTTGTACTTAGGGTGGTTAGACATACACCTGCTTCTTATCTTTTACCTGAAAATTTAGTACCACTACATTGAAATTTCAAATTTTCTCAAACGAAATTTACTTTCTTTTTCCAAAAAATGACTAGTAGCCTAGAAACTACATTCAATTTTCTACAACTTTAGTTCTTAAATATTTTTCAAATTATGTTAATAACCTATTAAAAAAAAATCAAGTTTTCTAACTCTGATTTTGTAAGATTTCATCGCCACTTAGAGGCCTAGTTTGGACCCCCATGATCTTGCACTGACCCTCTTGAGAAAATTAAACCTTGGTTTCTCAAAACGTTTCAAATGAAGTCATGTTTTAGCATGTTTTTCAATGGTACAATAATTTTACCATAATATTTGAATCTTTTTTGTAATAGCTAATAAAACCCAAAAAAATCATGAAGGATTTTGAGTGGACCAAGTTTGCATGTCTTGGATTTTGTTAGGTTCATTCAACATACCTTCTAAGGATACCAATTTATTATGAACAAAGGAGAACTTGGAGAACTTGGCACATATTTGATTATCTACAAGAAGCTACAATTCCACATCAAGGTACTACAAATATTCTTCTCATTCTTTTTAATAAATTATAATATCATCAAAGAACACCATGTAGAAAGAGTCTTGAAAGTTTTTATTCATTAATCCTTAGAATATCTATGACACAATAGTGATCCTCATGACTATGGAAGGTAGTCTTTGAAACATATACTTTATAAAGATGGATATAATGATAGACATAAAAGAGATATAAGTTGGAGACAAAATTGACACCATGAATCTCACCAAGTAACCTATTAATTATTGGAATAGGGAAATTATTGTTGAACAACCAAAATACTAAGAGGGGGGTGAATCAGTATTCTCATAATCCACATAAACATTTAAACGTATATTTGAAGCATCATATTCAATTTTCAATAAGGAAGGAAACCATGAAAGTAATCATCAAAGAACATAATGCATGAACACCATATTTTTATGTTGAAAACCAAAAAATGGAAAATCCATAGTGAGGATTAGCTCACAATATATTATAACTGGTCATAACATATTACAAAATGGCTCACTACCTTTTAGACTCATTGTCTAGAGAATAAGACAAAATAGAAAAGATGGGTGGTTCACTGCTAAGATTTGAACTGATAATAATGCATTTACAATATGTAGGAAATATAGTTCCACTAGAGATCAAATCCTTTGCGCTGTACTCTCTTCTCTGCCTTTTACGACCACGCTATCCTTGGGAATTCGCCATCACTATTTTCTTATCCACATCTGTTACTAAAATCGCTTATGTACATTACATCACGAAATACTACCATCACGTCGAGGTGGGTCAGCCCTAATTCAGATGCTGCCAAAAACTTTCCCACTCAGGATTCAAACCAAACACACCTTTTGGACAACACAAAACCGTGTTAACACATCCAAATAGATCATAATGGACCTATAATATCTCCCACATAACTGATCAACAATTCTTTCAACTCTACATGACCCCAAACTTGTTAGGTTGACATCGCTGGTAAGACAACACCAAAATACACCAACTGGTTATCCACAAACTGACACATAGATCTCCAAAAAACATGCCACTTGGACCACACATCCTTCTGACACCTTTAGAAACACCCATAAATCTACATAACCAACTATGCTTCCATGGTGGAATGCGGACTAATCCAAACATGTACTTTGTTTAATATATTATTATTGGAAAACCTAATATTTTGTCAAACATAAATTTTGTACCAAAAGACATAAATATAGGACACTTTTGATTTAAGGTCCTCAAATGGGTATCAAAATTTTCTTAGAACTGCAAGAAAAAAACTTGAAGGAAACCCAATGCAGACCAAAAAGCTAATGCTTTGTACACTGAAAACTATGTTATAGACATAGTCAAATATTCAACATATCTATTTTGCATTAGAGCAAAACCTATACAACTCTATGTTGGAATACCATGTCCATGCTCACTCATGCTTCACTAACCAATTATACCTCATTGTAGACTTCCATTTTGGTGCAGGAGCACCTTGCTCACAAATGCCTTCAAAATGCTAAATTTCAAAACTTGAATCTTTGAATCTAAAATGTATGTAAAATAATTTTAAAATATTTTGGATAGTTATATTTTAATATATTTAAAGTCACTAAGGGGTTGGTTGAGTCATTTTGTTGCAAAAGTTGCAAAACATGTAAAATTGCAAAAGTGCAAAATGTGAACAAAAGCAAGAATATAAAGGGTCAATTGGTTGTAAAGGGTAGTTAATTAGTTGGAAATGAAGGGGCAGTAATTATTTATGTTGTAAGCATCTATTTAAGCCTTGGAGAGGTGAACCAAAGAAAGGCAATGTAAATTGGAATCAATTTTGTCAATTTCAATACCCTATTTTGAAGTTTTAATAGTTTTATCCCTATTTCCAGGCCTTGTACAGCTTAGTATGGCTTGAAAAATTTGTGAAAGTAGTTTTATTGTGTAGGTTATTGAATAAGATTTCCATTGGTTCAAGTCTCACTCATTTTCATTGAGTATTAATAAGAAAGTTATGATGATTTTTGTGTAGGCGGGCAGTTTAGAAAATATTTTTCAGAAATTGTAGTTCATAAAACATGTTAGTACGGACAAGTACGGAATGGTAAAGACATAAAAATTGGATATATTGAAATATATTGATGTGGTGGACAAACTTTATTTTTACCAGTAATTTTTATAATGCCATTTAAGGGGTCAAACAAGTCATTTCCTAAAAACTGTTCTGAACATAAGGTTTTTGGGGTTGCATACAAAAAAAATGTGATTTCTTCTAATTTGTATAGTGGAAACTTCTAAAAACTTGTGGAAAGATTCATTTTGAGGTATTATTACTATATCCAAGGTTTTGGAGAATTTGAATAAGGTTTGATATATTTTTGGTGATGTCATAGGCTGCCCTAGTTGTTAAAATTGCATGTTTTGGGGGAATTTGAGAGGTTCAAAGATGGAAAAGTGTAAGTGGTTGTGCACATGTCTACAAATATTATTGAGAAAGTGACAAGGAGTTTAACATACTTTCCTACCAATCCTATTGAATGACTTTAACAAACCTTAGTATGGTTTTTATTGTTGCTGCTTTAATAGATGATTTTTCTTGAGAAAGAGGATTGAGTTGATAGTTTTATGAGTTGATTCAATTTTTCCTATAGTTATTTGTGGTTTTGGAGTTGATTTGAGGGCACATGCTTTGTTATATTGGCCTCTTTGGAGCCTTATTTCTCAAGAATGAGTAGTTGAAATTTCCTCGAAGAAAAAATATTCTATTTCATGAACTAGGTTGGATGTTGAGAACCTTTGTTCTACATCAGTGGTATCGACTAGTTGATCTGGGTGTTGAGTTATTTTAGTAATTTGGTTTCAGAGACAACGGGTCCATCTTGCCAAGGAAAGTTTAGGTTGTGTGGCCAGGCAGGGAAAGATGTCATCCTCCAAATGGAGATTAGCTGGGTAGAAAGTGCAGGGATGCATCTTCTGATTGGAGTGAATGGTTAATTAATGTTTGTGAGGACTGTTTCTGGTGAGAGATGGATAAGTTTGGAAGAAGCACTTGAGTTTTAGGTAATCCTAATAGACAGATGAAAGTTGGTTTCAAAGGATTGGTTGAAGACAGGAAAGAATAGTATGAGCGAAATAAGTGGAAGATTAATTTGTTTTACAGGTACAAGAATGTTTCCAAGGGACTTGGAAAGTTTTGCTGGTTGGTTGTATGGTGCAGAAGCACCTTGCTCACAAATGCCTTCAAAAGGCTAAATTTTAAAAATTGAATCTTTGAATCTAAAACATATGTAAAATAATTTTAAAATATCTTGGATGGTTATATTTTAGTATATTTAAAGTCACTAAGGGGTTGGTTGAGTCATTTTGTTGCAAAAGTTGCAAAACATGTAAAATTGCAAAAGTGCAAAATGTGAACAAAAGCAAGAATATGAAGGGTCAATTGGTTGTAAAGGGTAGTTAATTAGTTGAAAATTAAGGGGCAGTAATTATTTATGTTGTAATCATCTATTTAAGCCTTGGAGAGGTGAACCAAAGGAAGGCAATGTAAATTGGAATCAATTTTATCAATTTCAATACCCTATTTTGAAGTTTTAATAGTTTTCTACCTGTTTCTAGGATTTGTACGACTTATTACAACCTATAAACTTTGTGAAAGTAGTTTTATTGTGTATTTTATTGAATAAGCTTTCCATTGGTTCAAGTTTCACTCATTTTTATTGAGTAATAAGAAAGTTATGATGATTTTTGTGTAGGCAGGTAGTTTAGAAAACGTTTTTCAGAAATTGCAGTTCAAAAAACATGTTAGTACAGACGAGTATGGAATGGTACGGACCTAAAAATTGGATATATTGAAATATATTGATGTGGTGGACAAACTTTATTTTTACCAGTAATTTTTATAATGTCATTTAAGGGGTCAAACAAGTCATTTTCTAAAAACTGTTCTGAACATAAGGTTTTTGGGGTTGCATATAAAAAAATGTGATTTCTTCTCATTTGTATAGTGGAAACTTCTAAAAACTTGTGGAAAGATTCATTTTGAGGTATTATTACTATATCAAAGGTTTTTGAGAATTTGAATAAGGTTTGATATATATTTTGGTGATGCCCTAGGCTGCCTTAGTTGTTAAAATTGCATGTTTTGGGTGAATTTGAGAGGTTCAAAGATGGAAAAGTGTGAGATATTTTGGGGAAGCAATTTTTGATGATTGTTTGAGTTTTTGCAGACATATTACAATATTATTGAAGGTGTGACAAGTTGTATGAGGTTTAGAAAACATACTTTCTACAAACCCTCATTGAATGGAGCTTTGTTCAAGCCTTGAGTATGGGTTTTTGTATTTGCTACTTTAATAGATAATTTTTCTTGAGAAAGATGATTGAGTTGATAGTTTTAAGAGTTGATTCAATGCTGCCTCTAGTTATTTGTGGTTTTAGAGTTGATTTGAGGGTACATGCTTTGTTATATTGGCCTCTTTGGAGCCTTATTTATCAAGAATGAGTAGTTGAAATTGCCTCAGAAAAAGAGTATTCTATTTCATGAACTAGGTTGGATGTTGAGAACCTTTGTTCTCTGCATCACATTCAAACCATAATTTTGACATCAATGACAAGACTATATAATATCATGCTCATGTTGCCAACAAACATACCAATGATAATCTCCTCAAACTTCCAACAATTATCCTTGATGATGAGATTTTTAAAATATTGGAATTTAATTTAGAGTCACAAAGACTATAATTTTTTATAAACAATAAATATAGGTGAAAATTATGGTCTTGTGCTAGGATGAATGATAGCTACCTTTAGGAGTTCTTTTACCAACATTTTCAATTTATGTTTTTTAGAGGAATTGATACTAGTAAAGATAAATTTCATGAAGTTTAGTTATTGGAAGGAGTTAAATGAAATGGTCCTCTAGATGATGATCTCATAACCTAGTAGTACAATTAAATGCTAAGGCATCCTTATCCAAAATATTTTGCAATCTTATAGAACAGCTAGAAGTACAAGGAGGGAGAAACTGGATGGAGCAGATTTTAGCATTGATCTCATGCTAATTTTAGTTAATAATATTCTCTATTTTATGTGACTTCATGATAATATTGGTAGAAATAGGTCTAAGACCCTCAAGGTTTACCTCTACCTATTATCAAACAACTATATTCATAATTCAAATAAATCCCACAAAATAGCACTTGTTGAAGGTGTGTACCCATTGAGCCCAAAGAGCTTCATCACAACCACTAAAGGGTAATGCAAGAATATATAAATTATTATTATACTTCTACATAAAATTTCAAACATTCTATAATTTTCCTTTATAAAGAGACATTCATTATCAACAACCATTACTTTGAAGCTAGAGTAGGGGCACATAATGATAGCTTTCAATCAATGAAGCTATGAATGCTACTAGATTCGATGATAATGTTGGTTATCTTTTTAAGAACCAAACTGACTTCAAAAAATACCTATGGACTTTGCCATATCCAATATTTAGTACTCCAAAGGGATTGTCCAATGAACAAGTAAAAGTTGTGAGACTTCTACTCCTACACTTTGGGCTCTGTTAAATCCAGGAGGGTGATCCCACAATGTATACTCTGGAATTTATATGATTACAACTCAAATACATAGTCAATAATGGATAATTCTCATAAAATTACTCAATCAACGTAGCACATCAAAAAAGTTGGCAACTCATTTACTGATATCCTACACTTAGAGCATGAGAAGGTAAAACTAGCATAAGTATACTCTACAAAAACATGGGCACCCTCTAGGGGGTGATAGGGATGTGTGAGCTGACGTAGTTGTAAGATGTGGGTTGTGATGTTATTTAATTAACTCCCTCTTATTAAATTCATATTTTATATTTGAATTTAGTCACATTTCTAATAGCTTCTAACCTTCCACCTTGCCATGTGTCTCATAAAATTAAATATTATTAATATTTAATTGGCATTTATTCTCAACAATTCTAACCAATTTTGAGACACTTGGCTTTCACCTCCATTTGATTCTCCTTCACACTTGGAAATTTTTTCTACTAAAGGGAACACACTCCTTGATTCTCTCTAACCTCTTCACTTTCAATCATCCATCACTCTAGATCAAATTTGAACCATTGACTCTTGTGACATAAGCTTGTTCCTTGGAGAAATCTATAAATACAACCTCATTTACAACACTTCATATAGAGAATTGAGCATAAGTATACTCTCCAAATTTTAGAGAGCATTGGCATCCTAGTTTTAGCATTACAACATTAGCATTTTAGTGTTTGCATCTTAGCATAATTTAGATTAATCATGGCATTACCCTTGGTTGCATCTTAAATCATAGTAGTTTAATTGCATCATTTCCATTATCAATATCATAGTAGCATCTTAATCTTAGCTTACCATTTACAACATTTTAGAAATAAATCATGTAGGAAGTATTTCTTACATTTCCAGCATCTCATTCTTCAAGTTATCATTTGGAAAGTCATGTGCATACACAATCTAAGAGCCAAAATGACTTGAAAAATCCTTGGAGATAGAGGACAATGAGACAACATTAGAGAGTTTTTTGTTTTGATTTGATTTGATTATCATTTGAATTCTCTAATATAATTTTTCATTGATGTATTTTATTACTTGCTTATGTACTCACACTATTTTAATATGCACATAAATTTGGTGCCCACCGTGGGGCCTAGCCTCATTTTTAACATTTTCTAGAAAGTTTTTGTTCATATGTTTGATCAT
>VDFB02385324.1:0-11426 GCA_007258455.2 Sequoia sempervirens | reverse complement strand
TTAGATGATTCTTGGTGTGAAAAACATGAGAAGAAGTTACAATCACTATTTTAGTGATAGAGTTTTGGTTGTAGGCTTAAGCAACAAGTACATGTAATAATGCGCAGGTAGAAACAAGGTAGTGGAAACTTTAAAAACATTGCTACAAGTTGCAACATTTGTTGCAAGTATTTGTAATTCATTTTGTTGGACAATTAATAAAAAGACTCTATTGTTGGTGGAAGTATACTGAAATCGGGAGAACCACATTAAATTTTGTGTTGTCTCTTCACTGGTTTATTTTTCTATGTATTTAAATTCCTTTGTTAATTTTGTAAATTTGTATTTAATTGATTTTGTTGTACGCAAAATTCCTAACAGTTATTGCCCAAAAAATAATTAGGTTAAATTTTCCATCTCTACCACATAAGTAGTTACATGTAAGGCCATAAATGAGGCAAAGTGATGTAGGAGCACTTTAGTTGTAAAGGAAGTCTTACATCAACCCAAAAATATGTGCTTTGTGTTTGTATTTTATATATTTTTTATATTTGTTTGATTCATTCTATTCTCACCATATAACCATTTTCTTAACATGATCTTCATCCAAAATACACAATGCAATAGATGGTAATTCATACAGGTGAGTTGAATTTACAAGGTGTCCTTCACATATCTACATCTTTGTTTGAATGTTTATAGAATATTAATGTGACATGACTTGTAACACCTACTAAATGATGACTTTTTTTGGTTATGTGCTACACAATTGATCCTCGCGATAACTAATAATGTCATATATGATATTATTGGTCCCATTAAGGTCTATAGTGAAGGTTGTAGAGAATTTGAAAGCTTACATCTTGTAGCAGTCATCAAAGAAGGGTAGTTTACACATTTCACAAGAAAGTATCTAATTCTAGGGTGAAATCATAAGAGTAATCATTTAATATTGAACCCATGATCCTCATCTCATTTGCATATGGTAATGCAATACATTTTTGGTCTCACATAGATACCACATCATCCTTCTCTATATAAACACTTAAATAATACACAACATAAAGGAGGTAGTTGAAGGAGAAAAAGTGAAGAAGGTCATAGGGAGAATTAAAGAGGAGATTAACTGATAATTACATATTTTGGAGCCACACACCTCTTGTTCTTGTATTTATTTGAAATTAAAGACTAAGGTTTAATTGTAATTATAATCCCTAATTATAGAACTCATTAATATACTTTTAGACTATGGGTCAATAAAATATTATTCTACATATTTTTGATGTGATCTAAATATTGAATAATTGTTTGCATCATGTGTAAATTTGATGTTAGAGAAACCATGATAATGAGAAATACCACATCACCCAAAATATATTAGGTTTCAATTTTTATTTTTATTTTAATTTCTATTTTGATGTTTTTTTCTTTGTAGATTTGTCATCTTACTTTCTCAAGATATGTTTCAAGAAGGTTTTGACATCTCAATAAGAATTAGATTTTTCATTATATTGCAAAGTGTGTATGTGTTGTTCCATATCAATTTTATGATGATATAGGACAATATTTACAATTTCATAACTCACTTTAAATTCTAACTACTTCATATGCTATTAAATTATCAAAATACAAACACTTTGCTATGCAAATTTTTTTTTGACATGCAAAAAACATCAAGTGACTCTCGAACTACTTTCTAAATTTGTGAATTACTTCCTAAGATCATTCTGCAAATCCATAAGGAAAATAAAATGAGTACGAAAGGCTTCAAGCATTGTATTTTATTTAAACACTAATGTTTTTCCTTTTTGCAGGTACATGTAATTCTTTATTATATTTTCTACTAATAATTACAAGTTTTGTAATTCATAATTGGAAACCCTAAAATGTGAGAATTCCCTTGATGGAGATTCAAGAACCAGAAAAAATACAAAAAGAAGGGAATTCCACAGAAACAACAAAACAATGTGAATCAACAAAACATTCAAAGTACCAAATAATATACCTATCTGATGAGGTAGAAGAAGACTTAGGAGTTTTAGAAGACATATTCATACAACCTAAGTTTGAAAGAAGAAAGATTAGGAAATGGATTGCAAAACCTGGAAAACTCAAGAGATAATAATTGTTTTACCAAAAGGAATTTTATTGAGTGTTTGTCTCAGAAGGATAAAGGGATAAAGTTCTACAAGGTGACTATGGTAGATTGAATTCTATCCTTTATATATGCAAAAGTGGCATAAAAAATTCAACCTCCTTGAGATGGGCCCTTATGATTGACCTATTTGGATTCGGCTACACAATTTACCACTAGAATACTGGTTGGAAGGATGTATGGAGAAAATTGGTCACTCATTGGGGACATTAATAGATATAGATAGAAAAATCTTTGAAGGGGACTCTTGTTTATATGCCAGAATCTAGATAGCAACAATTAGAAAAATACCAAGCGAGATTATGTTATGTGTGAGAGGTGAACATTGGAAACAAGTGATGGACATAGAAGAAATTAAAAACTATTGCCTTAAATTTCGCAGCAAAAAGCATAACGAAAAAGATTGCCAAAATAATGGTTTTTGGAAAAACCCCAAAAAGTAGGTATCTCAAAAGATGGTATGGAAACAAAAAACCAACAACAATCCTCACTCCCAAAACACTAACTCACAAAGCAAAGAGGCTACATCCTCCGAAAAAGATCCACAAATCAATAGGGTTCCATCTTTAGAAAAGATTCTAACAGGAAATATGGTAGCATCAAGCAAGGCAAAACCAAGTACAAAGAAAGCCCCAATAATAGAGAAAACAAATTTAGAAAAAGTAGGGGAAAATCTTGAAAAATCTGTAACAACCCTACTGTTCTACTCAGTAAAATTCCAAAATTTTCACCGTGAGTGAATGATCCATCATGCCATAACATAGTAATATTTTTTTTTATTTCCATAATGTAAATTAAATGCACATTTAAAATAAACACTATTTCCAAACTTTCATTGCATTTCATTGTAACTTCACAAACATCCACAAACCTCGGTCACCAACTGATGAGGAGAATCATCACTCAAGCATTTTTCTGCCAACCACAGACTCAAATGCGGTCACTTGCACATCTGCCACATATTGCAAGATGACCCTACCCTTCGACAAAGTGATTGGTTGGCAAAAACCCATAACAAATAGTTGTTCTGAGCTTAGTGTTGTGTCCTACATAACTAGAACTTGCATCCACTACAATCTTGAACTAGCATGCATAAAAGGAACATAGTAAATTGATAGTGCAACCAATGGAAAATTACACTACCTTGGCCAAAGTATTCTCACCCAGTACTTTGAGTGACAGTCATCCTATTCACATGTACACTGTCATAGCTCAGTTTGGATTATGACCATTCGTATACTATGCATAGGTAGTTTCCTTCCATTGGTAATCATTAACCTCAAAAATAACCTATCCCTTTTTTTCTCAAAACACAATGGTATCTCTACCAATAAAGCCTAAGCATAAGTTACCCCTTCAATGGATATTCTAGTCCTAGGTATAACATATGAGCTTTTCTAGTCTACAAATTAACTTTGCATAAACAAGCTATTCTCTTCAATAGACAACCTAGTCCCAAGTATAAATATATAATCTAAACTATAGCTACATAAGATTCATCTAATCATAGATTAATGCTCATAAATAAACAACTCCTTTCAGGATTATATGATCATGACGTTAAGTGATTCTCATCATAAGTATAAACTCATTAAAAATTGACCTCAATTGAAGAGTAATCATATTAGTAAAGATTATATTCAAGAGTGTAACCTCCTTAGTAAAAGGGGTTATTCAAAGAGTAGAATCTTGTCAACAATATGACTTCATATCAAGAGTATAAATAACCAATTAGGTGTTCAACTCTAACTCAATAGGTAATCCCACCTATGGCTTCAAACAAATAGTACTTCATAAACTCAAGTGATCAATTTAATCACATAGGTGAGTTTTATCCTTGATATATCCTAATCCTAGGATAAAGACATCAACCAATGATTAGTCTGATCATATAGCTAAATCTAAACCTATATGTTCCAAACAAGACCAAATAAACAACCCAAAAAAGTAGGATATTCCCAATTACCTATAGGTTTCAACGAGTAGACAAGTACATATCCGAACCCAATAGGTAAATCTTAACCTAAGGTTTCATTCTTTATTCAAATAAACTTCTTAACTCAAATAGGTTATTCTAAACCTAAGGTTTCGTTAGAGAGTAAAGTATGATCAAGTGATCATTCAAGTAAAGATAATTGATGTGGTTTGCATAACGTCACATCATGTTTTTCATACCTTCACTTTTGTTGCAATGTGATGCAGGAGCATCTGGGTAGACTAGAAATCGATATCAACCAAAAATAAACTTTAGTTTGAATTTCATTTTTGGTGTGTTTTGGGGTTCATTTGACATCTCTAAGCTTTGGAAAGCTCTTTTTGTGTTCAAATTTGCATAAAATCAGTGTTTGTCAAATCATCATTTTAGGGCTCCGTAAGTAGTTTTCAAAAATTATTTCTGGGAAACTCGTAAGGATTGAAGTAAAATAATTTGGTAGGGGTATTCATGGAGGTGGCATGTGAAATATACAAAAAGAATCAAAGTCATACATTTTTTCAGTTTGGGATATTTTAATATCGGAAGTTAAATAATGTCAACAATTTTCAAAAAAATTAAAATTTTAAAATCCGTGAAGGTTTGAGCAAAATCCTTTTGCAGGGGTCCATGGGATACCATTCCAAGCTTGCATGCCAATTTTTGTGTGAATCAGATAACTTTCATTTTTTCGCCTGTCGGCACTCGACTCCGCACTTTCAAGCACCAATTTGATTAATTTTATTTTGGAAAGGTATTATGGAGGCCATGGAAGTCAAATATCAATTTTTTATCTATTGCATAAATAATGTGGGGGGCGTTTGGAGCATAAAAGAGGCAAAAAATCAAGATTTTAGATATTTTAAAATGCCTTGAATAGAGAAAAACGCCTTTGGGAGTAAAGACAACACTTGTAGGAGTTAATGGAGGCTTAAAATGTCCCATTTAATGTTGCATAAACTTAGAATATGTATAAATTTTCTTGGGGGAGAGTTGGGAGCCCTTTCTTGGGGCAAAATTTATTATTTTAATGCATATTTCTGGGGGTTTTTAAAAAAAACGTGGGAAGAAGTTTGTGAGGAATGGGAAGGAGAAAGATGCCTCTGTAGAGGTATCATTGGAGGTTTGTATTGCAGGTTTGAGCAGCACCAGTGAAGAAAAGATAAGACACCAATGTGTGAGAGGTAAAGAGAAGGATAGATCTTATATGAAGGTTTGAACAACAACAAAGAGAGCTTGGGGCGGCGAGAAGAAGCTACAGGAAGAGCCGTGATTCATTAATCTTCTATGTAGATTTTGTAATTGAATCTAATTGAATAATTTTTGTAATTGTTTCATCTTGGTTTAATATGAGTTTTAGATTAAAAATTTGAGCTATTCTCTTGAAACATAGAAAATTTGAATCTTCTAAATGGAGATCCCTAATTCTCTATTTTCCATTCAAATATGAGCAATATGGGGTACATATCTAAATTCTAATCATACATATAATCAAAAACCATATTTTTGAGAGGTAAGAATGATGTGTACCAGTCACCAAAGATGTTTTTCCAAATCTTGCTCTTCATAAATCTTCAACCTAAAACTTACAAATCACACATCATAGAGAAGAAAATGTTGATTGCTAGGGGATAGGGGTTTTCCTTGGTCAAACCCCATTTTAGTAATCAAACTTGATGATGAATTGAAACATGTAATTAAAGGAATGACAAGTGAACATAATAATGTCACAACTTACCATACCAATATTGAAACCTTGGAATAAAATCAGCATGTAGAAATCTCCATGGATGTGATTCTTGATCATGAACTTGATTTGAGATGATATCTTGAAATACTTGAAGTGATCTTGAATGTTACATCAACATGATTCCTCTTTCAACATGCATGCCTTCAACATGATAATGGATCCTTGATTGCTGCAATAAGACTTTGATAATCTTCCCTTGAATGCCTTGATAATGTTCTTGAAGATGCTTTCTTGATCTAGAATGCTTAGTGTGTAAGATCGCCTTCTTGGTGTGTGATCGTCTTGTTGTTTATTCATCTTCTTGTTGTATTTTTCTCTTCTTGTTGTGTGTCCTCAAATGAGGATGAAAGGTCTCCTTTTATAGAGGAGAGTTAAGTGAGTGGCCCAAATAAGAATCACGATCAAGGGCCAAGATTAAATTAGAAAATAATTTAATCAAGGGTGGAGGTTAATTGAGAGAAAAAAGACATGGATCAAGGAGCTAAGAAGTATTCAATTTTAGTGGCCAACATAGGAGAAATAAATAAAAGATTGATTTTATTTATTAAAAAAGAAAGGTGAGAACAAATAATTAGATAATTGAATAATTAAAAATAATTACTTAATTATAGAGGAAAGGTGGAGTGTTAAACATTGAATAATTAGAAATAATTATTAATGGAGAGGGAAAGGATAATTAAATTATTTAATTGGGGAGATAAAGGAAGGATAAATAATTAAATAAATATAACATTTATTTAATTATAGAGAGAAAAGGCTAATGAATTAAATAATTGAAACAATTATTTAATTATAGAAGAAGAGGGAAAAGCTAACGTTTGAATTAAAATAATATTTAATTCAAAAGTGGGAGAAAAGGATAAAATATTAAATAATTTTAATATTGGAGGGAAAGTGAGAAATAATTAAATAAATAAGATTTATTTAATTATAGAAGAAGATGGAAAAGCTAACTTTTGAATTAAAATAATATTTAATTCAAAAGTGGGGGAAAAGGAAAAAATATTAAATAATTAAAAATAATTATTTAATTATAGAAGGAAAAGAAAATAATTAAATAAATAAGAATTCATTTAATTATAGAGGAAAAGGGGCTTATTAATTTATTTAATTAATCAAGGGAAGAATAAAGAGAAAAAAATGAATTAATTAAATTATTAAAAATTATTTAATTAATAAAGGATTGGGCTTACAGATGCAAAATAGGACCATTTAAGGCATAAAGAAGCATAAATATAAATAAGGCGGGCCCAAACAAGTGTGAAGATGTAAAGGGATGCATTTTTCTACACTACATCTCTATTTGATGAAGCTATAGGAAGAGATTGTAAAGTGTGTTTCATGTGTTGTTTTGTGAGTTCGTGGTATGAGGTTATTTTGTTTGCATCACAATGCTAACCCTAACATTCCCAAGATTTCCTAGCATAATAAGCTACAGTGTCAAGTCACTTCATGACGTTGATACATTTCACATTATACATGTAGTATAGACTATCTATGTATAGAAACATCATTATCTAAATCCCCACATAGGGTATATAGGAGTATTAAGACACTTAAGCTAATCATATTTCGTCATTCCTAGTATATAATACTAATGATAAACAAACACTCTTATTATGGAGTATATATAAACACTTCATAGGGAATCATAAACAAATTATTTTCCTTTCCATAAGTAAATAGTACAATTCACTAATGCAAGCATTCTCATGCAATTTCAAACAAATCAATCAAGACATTCATTCTTTCATAGCAAAAGATAAATAAAAGGAGAATAGATTCTCATGCCTATTGATCGCTTAATCCAATAGATTCTACTTCATTCCTTTCCAATGACGGCTAGCTAGGATTCTTCTCAAAACACTATAACCACTCAAATGCAAAATCTCACAAAAGCCTTCCTCACTATGCTCTCACAATATATCTCTAAATCTCAAAAAGAATCCCTCCAGAATAAAACAAAAGAATACCTCCAGAATTAAAAAAAAGAATATGAATAAGAATGGATGTCCAAATGAGGAGAATAACCTCTCTATTTATACTAAAACATGAGACATTTATGCCTATCTATTTGCTATGCAAATCGACACCTCTCAGGAAAATGGTTGACTCAATTTTCTTAAGCAAAAAGGTGGCAACAGTCTAAGAATATACTCAGCAAAAAGGATAATAGATCAACCTCTAGCATGGCCAGCTATGGCTTGATTGATTCACTTTGCATGTGTTTAAAATACAAGTTAATTCTTGCAAACTCCTCTTCTATTTGGTTTATGCAACTCATATAATGGCGCCACCAAAAGCATCACATTTCCTATTAACTTTGCTTATGGTTTCCTCACAGTGGAAAAAGTCTCATTTTGGTTCAACATTTAATACCTTTGACTTGGTCTTTATTTTGCTCACAACACTTTGTAAATTTTTTGATTCAATCAATGCTTATTCATTAACTTAGCTTGCACATCATTTTTCCTTTGTATCAGCATGTTTAAATGTTGTTAATAATATTTGGTTCATATTTATGCTATATGTGTTGGTTCCACATTATATGGTGTGGGCTATAAATGTATTTTTGCGCGTGTTTTGACAATGCCCAATATGTAAATTCACTTAAAAGCATTTATTAAATACATATTGTAAAAATACGCTACTCATACAAGCAACATTTAACTTGTAGTAATACCTCCCTCACTAACATATGTACTTTGTAAATTTGCACTATCTATAATGCAAAGTATTGCATTAGTATCAATCTCCATCGATTTATTCAAATTGATTTCTATTAATCGATTCACATTTATATATATATATATATTTGTTCATTAACAATCAAGTTTACTAAATAAACTATTCGATATATGAATGTATATATCCATATTCACATTGTCCCATATAATAGTAATGCATGCATTCATACATATATAATTCAGAGGTGTTACGTATACAAATACATATACGTATGTATGTATTATTAAATACACACACACACACACACACACATATATATATATATAATATCTTCTTCTTCAATCATGAGTATATACACAAGGTATGTATGTATATGCATATATCATAAATATGCAACCAGTTTCCTTATGCATATTATATAATTGTATGCATGGGTTTTCGTTCAACATATATACATATATACATTAATGTATATAAACTTATCAACATAGATATACACATACACATACAAAGAGGGTCTTCCACAAACATGAACATTCAAAGACAAGATCATAACCAAAACTATAATCAATCAAGTTGACCAACCGATTCCAACAAGCCAGGACTGTGACCAAGGGTTCACTTACCGAATCCAAATTGCTTCGACTCTTCTAATCCAAGTCTAGGTCATGAGTGTGTGTAAGCTCAATAAGGTTTCATTAAGGGTTACCAAACCAATCACTTCTCTTGAGTGATACTTCCTTCCCTTCCAGAGGGATTACATTGAACCTATCCCCTAACCAACTTACTAGTACACAAACAACAATATATGACTAAATAAACTACTAAAAATTGCATATAAATGACTAATTTTGTCACACGACCATTAGTAATTTATTGCTGGTCATTTATAACATATTCAAATTTATGACTAAACTATTTTATTTTAGTCATTTATTTAGTCATTGATTTAGTCATTAATTTAGTCATGATTGTTGTTAACTGGTCATTTATTTAGTCATGGTAGTATTTATTTAGTCATTAATTTAGTCATATATTTAGTCATTGATCAATTTGGTAGTATATTTAGTGGTTAATTTAGTCATTGATTGTTGTTAGTTGGTCATTTATTTAGTCATGGTAGTCATTTATTTAATCATGGTAGTTGCTTATTTATTCATGGTAGTCATTTATTTAGTCATGGTAATCATTTTATTTAGTCATGGTAGTAATTTATTTAGTCATTGTAGTCATTTATTTAGTCATTTAATTAGTCATTGTAGTCATTTATTTAGTCATTGTTTGGTCATTTATTTAGTCATGGTAGTCATTTATTTAGTCATTTATAAACTGAAATAATCATAAAACTTCAACAAATCTGCTGAAAGTATTGAAAATAATTCACTATATATTCAAACTGTATATAAAATATGTTACAAAGAACTCTATATATAGAGTTTTGAATCCTCAAAGGATTGGAAATAATTCACTTTATATTCAAATTGTATATAAAATATGTTACAAAAAACTCTATATATAGAGTTTTGAAGACAAAATCTTTCACAGTGTGCAAACTGTTGATTTATTATGCTTTTAAAACTGAAAAAAACTAAAACTAAAACTAAAAAGCCATTGTGTGAATACATGTCTTCAATGATGCCATTGTTGCACGTGGGGTGGGTTGTAAATTCATTTAGAAGGCACTGGTTTTGCATTTTCTCCTTGCTCTGTACCTGTCCACAATCAAAATGACTTAGAGATTTTATCTAGAAATTCTGAGTTAGAGATTTCAAATGTGGTTCAAAATGACTTATCCCTTTCAAAGTGAAGAATTTCACAAGGATGATCTTTCCAAAGGACAAACTTAGCAAAAAGTTTAAGATGTTTTATTTAAAAATAAATAAAAATAAAATAAAATTCTCCCTTTATAAACTAATAATACCTACAATAACATAAACTTGAAAACTAATAATAAACAATAAAATAACAAATAAATAAACTTCAATTTAAAAGAATAAATATAAATTAAAAAATAAAAATAAATTTTACCTCTTCCTCAAAATCAAGTGCCTCCTTAAATAACTGTTCTTTCTGAAACAAAATACTAAGGAAGACTACAAATTGTTCAATCTAAAAATATTTTAAAATGACTTGCTAAACAATACTAAACACTTTCATGTTTACCCCCACAAACTATGGAATAATGCATTTAGTGAAAGGAGAAAAAAAGGCATTTTCCCCAAATCTGGTCAATTTTTAATGGGTTTCCCTAAAAAAAATGAGCATCTGCAAGAACAATGTCTCCAAGTTTAATGTTAATTATGTCAACAAAAACAAGTATGGTTGCATCCTCTTCACGCCACTAAAATGAAAAACCCATATCCTACTCTAGTTCCAAAAACAAAGTTAGCAACTTGAATCCATTCACAAGCAACTTTAAAGAAAAAAACTACAAAACTTACTTTCTGTAACGAAGAGGATTGATTAAAAAATATTGCAATCTTAGTGTTTAGATCAACCATTTATTGCTTGTAGCTTGCATGTCCTTCAATGTTTTTTGTCCATTTGAGGACATGTTTGAAAAAGGAGAAAGTAGCTCATATACTTCAGTTTGAAAGCGTTTTCCTCCATTATGAATATTTCTATAACTGATGTAGTTTGTGCTTCCATTCATCTCTTTTGGAGCTTGCCATAAACATGACACTTAGACATTGCAGTGAAAGGCAGATTGTATGTACTTAATGATGAAATGGGGATGTTTTTTAACCTTCAGCAATAGGAAAAACCGTTATGTTGTTTCCCTAGTACAACAATATATAGCCACATTGATACAAGTCAATTTTTTGGTGTATTTGATCTTTTATTATCTATTCCAAGTAGTTTGATAAAAGGAAAACCTGACT
>VDFB02385323.1:0-215787 GCA_007258455.2 Sequoia sempervirens | reverse complement strand
AAGATGATGCCAAACAGCTTTCTATTGTGTTGGGCTTCGTCTTCGCGTTTGCAGCAGACCTTGTCACAACCGAATTGAAACATGTGTTGGGTGTACCATAGATCTGCTTCTTATGTGAAGCTCCAGTGTTTCTCTGCGAAGCATATGAAGACCAGGTGATGTTAGTGGGAGCAGAGGTACCTTTAATTTTCCTAGCTGCCTTGTCATAAGCCTGAGCAGCCTCTTCTGCCGTGTTATAAGTACCCAACCACACTCTGACTCCTCTTGATGGATCTCTTATCTCGGCAGCCCATTTGCCCCATCTCCTCTGCCTAACTCCCTTATATTTGGAAGTCTTCTCAGCAGAAGACATCAATGCTGAGCTCGATTTGGTGAATCTCCCAGCTTTGAAACGCTCATAAGCTTGCAACATTTTCCGTCCCTTCTTAGAAGCCCTCTTCCCTTTGGTCGTCTTCTTAGCTTTCATATGGCGAGGGGTACAGAACTCTTTTGATGAATACTCACACTCAGCTTTGAAACGCTCATAAGCTTGCAGCATTTTCCGTCCCTTCTTAGAAGCCCTCTTCCCTTTGGTCGTCTTCTTAGCTTTCATATGGCGAGGGGTACAGAACTCTTTTGATGAATACTCACACTCCTTGGAGCAACTAGGAAGCTCATATTCCTTTTCAGAATCTGATGCAGCAGGCGGACAATCTATGGGAATGTGGATCTCTTGAACCAATCTCTTAGGCTCATGAACTGCTGCATCCTCGTCACTTGAATAGTCTGTAGCATCTGGGTCAGCGCAGATTACCCTCACTTTCCTTGTTACGGTAGCCACTGGCCTGTCAAACTTGTAGTCTTCTGTGCAACCTTGGATATTACTAACCTTAATCTGCTTCTTCACCTTCTTGACTGTCTTCGCTGTAGCAGCACAAAGTGACTGGGGAAAAAGTTGGGTTCCAGGCATCTTTGTCTCGTAATTTGAATCCTCAATCACACACTTCCTATTTCAGAATGTGAATACCAATGAACAGAGCTTCTGATTTCAACTTCCCAAGCTCGCCAGGTCCTCTTCTGCATAGCTTAGAGCAGCTGCTGCAAACAACAATAAGGAACACGAAAGAAACCATAAGTAAACATATATGTAAGAGATCATTAATCTAAAACAAGGTATTGAGGCCATTAGTGCTAAGGTGAAGTTCATAAACTCATACTGACACACACACCACACTAGAACTGTTAACAATGGTATACCAGAATCCCCAGGCAAAAGGACATGATAACACCCCATTAAGTATTCCTCAAAAGTCTTAAACCTTATGCAGACCAATCCCTTCCCTAACTCACACAGGCATGTAAAACAAGCTTTTCAATCCCCCCTATAGAGACCTAAAAAACAAGCCTTCAAACTGCATATATAGACCAAGAAAGGCACCCCTTCAATCTTATAATCAGACCTTGAAAGGCACCCCTTCAATCCCAAAGCAGGTCTATAAGTAAGACTGCAATCTAAATACCTTCAAACAAGGCCTATTTTCAATCTCCCTAAGAGCTTTCTAAAACCACCTTAAATTCTAGTAGGCTACCCCACCTGCAGCCATATTGAATCTGGAAGCAACACCCCACTTGAAACTGGATAAACCCAATTTAAATCCCGACTAGAAAACCCACAGCTGATATCCTGGCAACAGCCACATGATGAAGCCCACCTTCAATCTAGACAATAAACTGACAAGCTTCAAGCCCATGCCCACAAAACCCCTCTTAAATCTCCATTACAGAAAAGGGGAAACAAATTTATACCATTTGACAGACAACCAAGAAGAAAGCCTACACCCTCAGACCCCTAGAAGGCAAGGCGTGACCAATGCCACATCTGACACCCAACATAAGTCAACATAATAGAGGGATTCCATATATAACCAATCACAGCTAACCTTGTCAAGCAAGAAACAGGGGGACTCTGCCTTAAAACACACACCCAACAAGAAACAAAATGAGGGGAAAGATGAGAACACTCACTATGCAATGGAGAGGCACAACGAGAGTGTGAGATTCCTGATTGCAGAAAAGGAGGCCAGGCCACAATACCACCACCGTCGAACGAGAATGAATGCTACAACAACACAAAATATGAAAAGCCAGAGCTTCTGAGCTCCAACAAGGAAATAATAATCTCTAGAGGATGTACTCGACATAAATCCAATACACTCAGTACAATCACCGCCACCAGCAAACAGATCCACAGCCCCCTCACCACAGGCTAGAAAGAAAAAGTATCCGCAACTCTTACGAGGAGAGCACAGGTGAAGAGCAGAGAGCTCAGCGTCCCACAAGGATAAAATGGGTGGCTATGAAACTCTTTTCAGAGCTCCATGGAGGAAAGAAAGAAATAATGGGAAAAAAATGAATAAGCGAGCGAGGTGGAAGTGGAGGTGGAAGTGGCTCTTGTAGCCTGATAAAAAGGCGCAAAGAAAAAGCTGAAATACTTAGAGAGAGAAAGAGGACCCGCCCTCAATGCTACACAACACACAAGTAGTCAATCTGCTGCCCTTTTATTTTATTTTTTAATATTTTCCCTGGGTCGCCAATTAAAAACAATTCGACCCATGGGCCACGTCACCGTATCGGATCGTATCTACGCATGCCATCTAATGCGATGGCATGACCCCCCATGACCCATGACCCATGCCCCATGCGCATGGACGACATCATATGGGGAAACGCAAGTCGTGTCCTACGCGATTTACTATGCAAACTAATTTGTAAGAAAAACTAATAAACCTTTCATTCATTTCACCCGGCCACCTTAATTTCGGTCACATGGAGAAAGAAAGAAGTGACAGCTTTTGTACAACTTTGACCAGCGACCGCTAATGAATTTTCTTTTTTTTTAATTATTTGTTACGATAAAATCAGATTCTGCTGGAATGTGGTTAGTTGCTATTTGCTAACTAATTCGCCTGCACTTCGATTCGGTGGCTTACGTGCCCCTCCACGACTCTACTTTTAACTTACCCCAACTCCAACGGTTTACTCGACTTAACCCGAGTTAACCTTGTTTGTAACGCCTACCACCACCTCCATCACCACCACCACCACCACCACCACCACCAAGTGCGGTGGAAGATGAGTGAGTTGAGTTTTAAGTTTCATCCAACCGGTGGGGTGGAAGATGAGCGAGTTGAGTTTAAGTTTCATGGTCTTTCAACTTTTCAAATGGACTTAAATTAGGCGATAATTTTTCAACTTTTCAAACTGGACTTAAATTTGGTGATAATTAATTATAGTGAAAGATATTTTGAACGAAATTATCAAATTTCTTATAAAATTATTTGTTTTTTTAAATATGTTATAATATTTATAAACAATCACCACAAAAAAATTGTTTAATAGAGAGGGTCAAGTGTCAAATTTATACTTTTTTGCAATTGTCAAATTTATAATTTATGATCAAAGTTTGTGTACGTATAAATCAACACATATATTTTTGAAGATACTTTTGATGGCATCCAAATTGTTAGATAGACAGTGTGGTTTTTTTATGGAAATAGATAATAATGTGTTTTAAAATCGTGAATTTTCATATAAATTGTGTGAATAATTTTTCTTCATCTTAAATTGTTCATGTATTGTAAACTTTATCAATAATAAGTCTCTTATGTAAAGGAAAAGTGGGTCCTAGTAATGAAGAAAAAAAATGGGTCAAAGCTCTCGTATAGCAAAATTATCAACATCTTTGTGAAGACTTAGACTTGAGATAATAGTTAGAAGAAGTTGTCTATATGTATTCTTAGAGGTGTATTGTGTTTTTAGCAAAGATTAAGTCATAATTTATATAAATGAATGTATTTTTTAGTTATGGAAAAATGTTTTTTAATAATGAGACCTAAAAATTATATTTAAAATATTTAATAAACTACAATATGTTTATTTTTAAAACAATTCAAAGAAATTCAACTTAAAAAATATAAATTGAAATATATAAATTGCAATTTAATTTTAATTTTAAAAAGATTAAAGAAATTATATATATAATATCTTGTTTTTATAAATATGTTAAAAAAATAATAAATAATAAATAAGAGGAACTCAAACTTGAGCTAAAAAATCCAATTATCAATTATGTTCCTTATTTAAAATAATGCATAATTTGAAATACTCTCTTACTAATTTGACAATTGTAGCATTTAGAATCTTATATTTAACGGTGGGACTTTGTAAAAATAATTTAAAAAGATCACACCAATTCATATGATACATTTGACTTTCTAAGAGAAGTTATGTTGTCTTATTAATAAGAGACTAGATGGTAAATATATATTTGTAATGGTGAAATTTGTATATTTTTATTAATTTTATTTAATTTTATATTTGTATTGAGAAAATATTTTAATATATTAATATATTAATATATAATATAATTCTATGTGAAGTTGAATTCATTTTTCTAATCTTTACTTCTCTGATATACATATATATTTATGTATTTATCGACATCACATTTATATATGTACATATTCGGATACATTCAAATAGACCATGCATTTATTATATCCATTCGTACATCTATCCTAATATATCTATTATCTATTTTAGTTAACCATTTTCACATATATAGGGTCAAGTTTGTAACCCCATAATTGTAAAATTGAATCTTGAAATTTTAAAATTCAATTTCAAATTTATCCAATTCCTACTCATTCTACTTGTCATGGTAAACCAACTAAACACACATTTGTATAATTTGATGTTATGTTCTTGTGTTTAAAGATAATCTTTCACACCCAATTCATGATCTTTCATATCTTTAATTAGAGCAACTAAACCAACTAAGTATTAGAAGAACACTTGGGTTTGGTGATTTAAAACAAATCTAAGGTTGCACACTCATTCTAGCATGCTCACTTTTTGTCTTATGATCTTTTACACTTTTTCAAAGGTTGGCCTAGGATAATGTATCCCTTGTAACATATTGGCAATAATCAAAAGGTATCTTTAAATATTGTTAGTCCAAATAGTAGAACAAATCATAGTAAACTTGGTGAAGTATAAATCAAGAGCATTAAAGCATAGAGATCATTTACATGGTAAACTTGGACAATTCTATGAATGTAGAAAAGACAGTAAGGCATGAACTTGACCCTAAATAATGCATAGGTTTAGCATAGAATTAAGGCACTACACAAATAAAGAGGTAGCAATTCTAGGTCAAAGATAATTTATAATTGAAGACTATGTCAAAAATCATTCATTCTCAATCATAGAGCTAAGTACCCCTATCTTTTAGATTTGCTTTCCTAATTTAGCATTAACTACTTAATCACATTAACCCACAACTCATAATTATTAGTATGGGTTGATTTATGTTAAGTTGTAATCATTTCATTTGATTAGCCTAGATTAAACTTAGGGAAAGTTTATTTCCCTCTTACAATAGTATTAGAATAATATAGTTGTAAGGGATCAAATGTATTTTGTAGTAAATTTTATTTTATATTATTTTGGATGCTAGCATAATCATATTATTATGGTGTTTACTTTGATTTATTTGGCATATAAATTAATCTTAATCTTGAACCTATCAGTCAAATTATATTTTTCATTGCCTTAGTTAGGATTTGTATGGTTTCCTTGGTATGTTATCAAGACTCGGTAGCATATCACAACCATGTTCATGGAATAGATGGCACAACATAGCCTAGTTTGTCAAATTCAAATTTGAAATATGGTGCTCCTAAAGATGATTCTTCCAAAATTTGTTTGTTATCCCATCAAATGCCTTGAGTTGAATAGCTAGGAAAATATATTTCTAAACAAGCATAAGTGATGAGTTCTCATTAAAAAAAGTATTTACACAGAGTATAAAAAGGTAATGTATAAATTATTTTGTGTATGCAGATCTTGCACAACACTCTTAAGGGGTCTGACCACTACCAAGGAAGTTTAGTATTTTCCTTCTTGTCGAACAAAAAATGCCATTGTGCTTGTGAGCACAACCTTATGTTTAGTTGTAGGTGTAGAAGAAAGGAGTGCAATGTAAAAGGCTGCATTGACAAAAGATAGAGGCTTGAGAGACACCACTGACCCACAGAGAAGATTTGATGATAATATGACAAATGAGACTTTTGTCTGAATGGATTTATTCTGAGATGGCAACCAGATAGATTTACTGGCCAGCAAGTATGATATAATAGTGCCTTGTGAGCTAGGAATAAGTTTGTAAACCAAAATAAAATGGAGGCCTCAGACATAGACTATCTAAACTTAATAGTCAAAGTTTAGCTATCAAATTATATTAGCAATGGTGCAAAAATTTTAATCAATCTTGGGCAAGGATTCTTAATTGCAAGTATTTGGGGGGTGGGATAAGGAGATTCCACTTATGGATTTGATTGGAAAAGGATCCATGATTTAGACCATGATTAAGAGAGGGGCTTATCTCATTAAGGAAGGACTTTTCTAGATTAATAAAGGTGATAGTGATTTGTTTTGGACAAACTTTGGATAATAAACCTCTAATTCTTTCCTCTTTTTCATAGATTCAACCCTTAAGTGATTTTTTTTATATACAATGTTCAAGAATTATTGATTTCAAGTACTCTATTCCTCTAGGGGGTCTTTGATTTAGTGCTAGAAATATCCTAGGAATTGGCGTAAGAGAGGCTTTGTTGAGGATAAAAAATTTATTGCTTTTATCCTAGATAATCATCCAGGTATTGTTCACTATAGGATTTAAATATTGTATCTTGGGGTCATGATAATAAATGAGTTTATTGTATTACCCTTGAATATTACTATTTATATAGTAGCCAAAAGGAGGGAATTATTTTGTTCCTTAGTGGAGGATAATTTGGAATAAAATTAGTTTGCCAAAATGTAATTTGTTCATGTCGGTACTAAATCAATACAAATGCCTAACTTGGGAGAACATAATAAAAAGAGGCTTCTAGGGACTATATATTTGTGACCTTTGTAGCAACAATAAAGAATCAACTAATCACCTTTTCTTCCAATGTCCCTTTTTTGTTGTGATTTAGAAATTACAGTGGAATACTTGGAATCGATCTAGATTTTTAGCTACCTCCTTGTTGGAGTTTTGGGATAATATGGGCCAACCCCCAACTTTAGCATCCTTCCTTAGGGCAGCATGGGAGATCGATCCTTCATTTATCCTTTGGAAAATTTGGCTAGAGTGAAATAGACACATTTTCCAAGGATGTCAAAGTATAGCTATGCAAGTTTGACATAAGAGTAAAGGTATGCTTAAAGAAATGATCAAGGCCAACTTTAGCATGGATGAGTCCTTGACTTCCTCAAATGGTTGAGTAGCTAAACTCTTAGCTTTTGACATATCTAGGGCTACTCATTCTAAGATTGATCTTAGAAAGTAATCTTTTGAGAAGTGGATAGATCCGATAAGTGGTCATCTTTTCCCAATGGTTTCTTTAAGATTAACATAGATGGCTTTTCTCATGGAAATCTAGGTGTGACAAGGATAGGTGGGATTGGTTGTGATAGTGAAGGTTATGCCCACTTTTTCTTCTCTACTTATGTTGGCTTGCATACAAAAAATAAAATGGAAGCTTGGGTCATTCTTAAGGCTTTAGAGAAGGCTAGTGAACTAGGGTGGAAAAAGGTTATATGTGAAATGGACTCTATGATCTTAGTTTCCTTGTTGAATAAAAGTGATTTACAAGATTCCTCTTGGAGATTGGTTCAAGTGATTAAACAAATTCTTGTTGTTGTCACATTTTTTACTCTATTTCATTCATTCATATCCTCAAAGAGTGGAATAAGGTGGTCAACTATTTAGCCAAATGAGCTTTAGAGGATACAAATAGTTAAAATGTTATAGGATGGGGAGGATTCACCCAGGATTAAACTCACTAGATTCTTCAACTTATTCAAAATGATTAGTTGGAATGATTGTTGTGAGTTGGAAAAGAGAAATGTTGGTATGGTTAGTAGTTTTAGTGTTACTGGAACTTGTAAGATTGATTAATGGTTTTTTTTTCTTTGGTCTTTCTTGATGGCTATAGCTATTTGATGAAAAGTTACAAGTGGAAAAATGCTCAAAAATGGCCACCAAACAAGAAACTATCTTGAGATACTAGTACATTGTGTAGACATCCACATGTTGCACTATGTCTAGATAATTTCAACTCAAAAATGACGAGACACTAGAAAAACATAAGACTAACACAAAGGTAACATCAAAATTGACAAAAAGAGATTACAAAAAACAAGAACTAAGCACCATGAGAAGGGAAAAGGCTAATACATGGACTAAAATGAGCCTAAAAACACTAAGAAAAGAGACACCAAAATAAACACAAAAAATAGAGTAGAATTGCAAGAATATGCAATTTTTGACATCATAAAAGACCCAAACTATCATATAACATAATCCAGATTCATATTCATTTATAAATAATATTTCATCATAAATAACAAAACCCACATCTAATATCAAACCCTAACTTTCAATCATTAATTACAATATAAAAAAAAACCATTGTACATTAATACATCAATTAGAAAACTAAACATATCCTATGTATTTTTCTATTCATCGTACTCAATTCAATGTATTTCTAATTACTTGGATTACTTCATTATTTAATTAAATCTATATCGCAAAAATGAGAACGATATAAACCTTTTATTCCCTTATGATAAGTTGTCTTTTCGTTTCACCGAATTAACCTTCTTGTTTGTACTCCATTATAAATTTACTAAGATTATGACATAGAGTGATTAGATATATGAAGGCGAATTTAATGGAGTTTATGTCCCTTCATAATTAGAAAAAAAAATCACATAATAAGCACATGCTCTTAATCACTAAGGTACGACATTTTTGACCAACGTGGGAGTGGGGTTGAAAATTAGTTTAGTAATAAGTTAAATTTCTAAAATTAGGGTGGTTGAAAATTAGTTAAGTAATTTGTTAAATTTCTAAAATTAGTATGGTTGAAAATTAGTTATTGAGTATAGGCATTCGGTTATTATATGTTTAAGTCAATATTTTTAAATATTTGTGTTTTTAATGATCATATTAAAATAAATTAATCTAATTCAATGATTAGATTTGAAATTATATTTGATTTGAGGTTGATTATTTTAGATTAAGAAGCTAATTAATTGAAAATGGTTGAATTGTTGAGGTGGATTAGAATTTATCTAGAAATCGGTGTGATGTTGATCTTAAATACTTTGGTTAGTTGAAATGATATAATAGAAAATTTAGAAATAAAATTTGGAACCTAACTAGTGGTCAAAAGTTTGTAACTACAAAATTCTAACATTTCAAAATCCTAAGACTAGAAAGTACTTGTGATTTTTCCCTTAGACTATTTTCTTTGATGTGATTTAAAAAATTATAGGACTTTGGTTACAATGCCTACAAAACCTATTCACTACTATGTATAACCATGTTTAAGAAAGAGTGGTTCTACGAAGTGCCTTAGGGCGCATATTATGTATAAAGGAAAGAACAATCAACTTATTTGTTGATAGTTAAGCCCCTAGATTGATTTATCAAGATTGGAATACAAAAATGTTGGGTATTGGATAATTACAACTAAGACTTAGAATAAATATTGCATGCATATGCTCTATATTGACAATTACTTTGTTAGTATCTCTTGATGATTAAAATGCCCTAGTATAATGTGCTTAAATACAAGTCTTAAACATACAATCCATTTACTTTTAGGACCACGGGCCACTTAAGACAACTAGTTGTAGAAAGCCTTGCACCCTGCTCCCTCCCTCTCCCGCTCCCCCCCTCCCAAGACCATATGCATATGTATAAATGTATAAAATGAAGAGGTAAAAGCATAAACTATGTACTTTTATCCTCTACATATTATATTCACTTTTGTGTGTCTATAAATCCAAGTGAGAAAGAATGCCAAGTAGAAATAAATGAAATAACAATTATAAATAGGATATATATAATTTTTAGAATTTAGAAATCCGAGCACATAGAACAAGTGTGTTGTCTTATTATCCCCAATATGCATTAGACATTCATCAATCCTATCATATCATTGAAGGAAGTGAACTAACTTAGGAAAACAACACATAAAATGAAAATAGAATTTTACTAATAACATGCCCCCCTCAAATTGTATACTATAAAGGAGTACCCACAAATTGAGGAGCAAAGATAAAATAAAAATAAAATTTAGAAATTGTGATTGAAAGCTACATATGATAAATAGAGTAAACTAGATAGATATACTAGCCTATATGTGCAAACACTGTGTATGAAATATGTCCCGAGGGAGAGCATATGTAGATATATAAAACTTACAAAAACTGACAACACCTTGCCCCCAAGCAACGAGTCAAGTGAAAGCATGGAAAAACCATTAGCATTTTAAAATGTAATAACATAATATGTGAGAAAGAAAAAAAATGATGTCATAGAAAGGAAACTAACTAATGATTTCAGTTTTTCCACCTCAATAGGATAAAAAAAATGTCATAAAAATTAATGCTCCCCATGGAACTATCCTCTATGACTCTATGATGCACAAGTGGTAAAAGTGGTAATGTGTGATCATCAAGTGTTTCTCTACAAACAAAAGTAGTGTCTAAATGTGGCAACCTTGATGTTTTTTAAGAGTAGGTCAATATATGTCATACTTAGTGTTTTTATGTAGACATTATTTTGTTTGATCATATGACCATGAGAATATATAGATACTGATTTACCTTTTGTAACCTTTTTTTTAATTTGATTTTATTTAGCTACCCTTGTTTCTATTATAATGTTAATTGAAGCCTTAGGGTTAACCATCATACCACCACAAGGTGTGTAATTTATGCTCACTTGCATGTATATATTTTCTTGATTATGAGCATGATTGATATTTTAATTTGTAACATTGGTGTTTCATGTGTTAGGTGTAGTCTTTTATGATTCAACAAAACCAATATTGATCATTGTGATTATTATTAGAAGGGTTTGCACCATCCACTAACATTTGATGAGATTTATCATGTTGATTTGTAAAGAAAGGATGGGTGAATTTCTTAATATTTTGATTAGGAGGTGCTAGCATTTTTTCCTTTGTCATTAAAAACCATCAACTTGAATCATATTATTTTCAATTGATAACATCTTGAATTTTATGTTGTACTATCATACACTTATTTGTAGTCCTTATGTTTCATGATAATCAAAAAATAATTTGTGTGCAATTAATTTGGGATACTTTTATGTATCTATTGGTTTGATGAGAGATAATGTGATAAGTTGATTTTGTATAAGTTGTTTGTGTAGACACCCCAAATCCACCACTATTTTTGTCTCACTAATTTCTTGTAAATTAATTATTTATTTATTTAATCAATTATCCAAAATTAACTATTATATCACATTCTTGTTTTTAATTAAAATATATATTATTTAATTAATTACCCTTCACAATTAATTATCTTTATACTTATTCCGCTCCTAAGATTAATTAATTAAATAACCTTAGCTCCTCATTCTTTCAACTTAATAAATTAATTAAGTCATGATTAGTTAATTAATTAAGGCTAATTGATCCCCTCTTAATATTTCTATTTTTAAATCTACATCATCATTAATCATCAGCCTTTGAATCCCAACCATTTAATCTATCTATATAAATTAAAATTTAAATTGGATCTATCATCTAATATGTGTCCCAACTTCCTCCCATGCTCCTACATATGTGAACATGCCAACCTAGCCCACTTTTTATATGAACATGCTAATTTGTAGGTGTGCTAGATCTCCTCATTAAACCAATCAATGCTCCCACATGTGTGAGCATGCTCACTCATCTCACTCTATTCACACATGTGTGATCTTACTAACTTGGAGGCATGCTAATCTTTCACTTCACCCTTTGGCCTTGTCTCATCTACACATCTTTTCTCACACATGTGTGAGCATATCTCTCACACATGTCGCCTTGCTCACATATGTGAGCATGCTTATCCTCTCCACAATCACATATTTAATCCTTCACCTTGATCAAACAACACCTATTGATCTTGGATCTTCTTCACTTGTCACAAGGTTAATCATTCTATCATTGGATTAAAATCTTAATCATCAATTCAATTTTGTATCTTTGCTCTCCATTTTCCTCTTGAAAATCTATTCAATGAGAGGCTTCCCCTCCCTTTTGATCATCCACTTTCATGCTAAGTTTATGCTATTATTTTCTTGACCAAATCCACTCACTTTCTCCCTCATGCTATCTATTTGAGTGACAAATTTGTAAAGGGAATCCACATCTATATATTGGAGCTTATCCAAAACCAACAATCAAGGTATAAATGTTGTGTTGTTCATTCTTAATTTGCATCTTCATTTACTATCTTTGTTGGTTTGATCTAACACGAATATCATCTTTTAGTTGGACTTTTCAATTTTGTTGTGCTAATCAATTTACTTAATCTTATTTTGAAGGTGCACATTTTGATGACCACAATGAGATGAGGGAATTTTCACAATCCCATTTCTATCATGTTTAACTCTTTTTTACAAACTATTTTTTAAGAAAATAGCATCCTTATTTTATTGTTTGGAGGAGATAATCAGTCATTAGTTGTTTATGAGAAGTTTGAACGTTTTACCTTAGGCAACTTGTTTTAATTTATGCAATTTGTTTGAGGATTATACTTAAAGTTTCAATGAACTATTAGGAAAATCTAGTGTTGGTTACTTTACTTGTGTCGAAAGCATGTAAATCAAAGTTGAAAGTCTTATATGCCTGCATTTCAAGTTTTTTGGGCCCCTCTTTCCATACGCTCAAAGGCTTATGTATTTAAACCATTTAAGACTCTTGTAATGCATGTTTGAAAAGTTTTTGCTGTGTTTTTATTCTTTGTTTAGTTTCATGCAACTTTAAAACTCATGTGATTTATTTTTAACTGAGGCTAAGTGGATCTATAATCAATTGAATTGAAAAAAATATATTTCTATTTTTTTTGGACAATCTCGAACTTAACCTATTACAAGCCCTTCTCAAGCTGCTAATAACTATAAAACCAAAATTGCACATGCTCATTAGAATTGGATTTCCAAGGAAACTAATTCTAAAAAAATTGACATTGTTAAGGAAGCGGATCTGATATTTATGTGTCTCCCTACCATTTTTTTGCTAAGGCTGGTGTTTGAACTTTGTAACACTAAATTATCCCTGTTTCATTTTGAACTTAAATTGTCTTAGTTCTTGCATATAATGGTTTATATTTGGATTGTTTTGGTGCTCATGATTTAGTCCAAGATATTTTTTCATGAACCACTAACTTATAGTCTTGAAGGACGCTTGTTGAGATTTGATTATAGATCTTTTCTTGTTTTTGGGTGCTATTAATGTATTTTTTTTTAATCACATTGAAAATTTGGGTTAAAATTCACTTTCACATTTTGATTTGGTTTAATTAATCTACTTGCGTTTCTTATTCTAAAGTGATATTTGTGTATGCTCTCCTCTTGAACCTTAGGGCCATCTTGAAAATCAAAATCAAGTATCATCTATTTTTCTTTTCTTTTTAGGAGGCATGTCCAAGGATTTCATCATCCCAGAGGATGACCTTAACCACATGAATTTAGTGAGGTATATAAATGAGGGAGGATGAAAGTTGTACCTCAAAGGAGGAGTTATTATTCTTGGCATAGCCTTGGCCTATGAGATTGGGGTAAAGTGAGAAATCACACACCTTAGACAACACTCTAGTTCATGGATTTAGACCTCATGTACCCTTGAGGTATATTCAGGGTATCTTAGAGAGCCTTATTTAGCCTAGCATAAGATCATTAACCATCTTTTCATATGGTGCATTGGATACCAATTAAGCCCAAGAAGTTACTCACAAAGTTCCTTTGAGTGGTAGAGGTAGAGCTAATATTGGGCAAGGTTTTAGCATCCAAAGTAAGGGATGCATAGGTGGTCTATGACCTTGCATTCCCTAGTTATCCACACTTTTGGTAGATAGTATATATGTGGGCCCATAGGTATTGATACTCCCTTATTAAATAAATTTGGGCTTCTTGTTGTGTCTTATTGATTGAGTATTGTGAATACCAAGCACTTGTTTGTAAGCCTTTAAACTAAGTCAATGTTTTTGAAAACCAATTTGCTTGTTTGAAACCATTATCCAAATTGGTATCCTTGAAACACAAGCTGAAGATGAAGCTAATTCATCATCCATAGCCCTAGCCTAGCCTTAGGCCAAATCATTTCACCTTCCCATCTTACTCTCACAAATTTATTCTATTGTTCATAACCCAAACAAGTCCACCCCGTTTCACCTCATACCCCATATTCAAACTAGAAATGCATGATGTAGAAATCATAAAAGGAGAAATCAATTATGAAGACAAGTGTAGAAAACTGGCATATTTCATGCATAAATTGAATGCACAAACCCCATAATATTCAATGCAAAATCTATTTCATGACATGCTTAGTTGGAACGTTTAGGTTGGATAGACAACAACCTCATAATTAACAAGAATAACTATATGGTATGAACCATTTAGTTGAATCCATATGATGATGAGTTGATTGTAACTAAAATCTTAGAATATAATAAATTGAATTAGAAAACCACCAAACAAATAAGAATAGAAGCAAAAAGTAATAGTATTTTCATGGTAAACTTTTAAATTAATGGTTTCTAATTTCTATCAATGACAATTTGTTGGGAATATATATATTTCTTAGGGAATTAACATTTAATTAACTTGCCCTCAAGCTAATTAGAAACATTTAATTAAATTTTAATATATGATAAAAGGCCCCATAGGGATAATTCCTAATTTAATTCAAGTGGGCACTATGCCTTCTTCAATATAGACCTCTCTTAATTACATCCTTAAGAAATATCTACATGTTATAAACAAGCCAAAAAGATCTACCAAAAAGATCTTCATTTCCATGATTTTTTTTGTAATAACTTCTTCTAAAGGATTCATTTTATAATAACAACCCCATAATTCATAACATTAATGGATACTTTAACAAGTGTAGATATTAATATGGAGAGAAGCTCGAGATTCAATCATCCATTCATCATCATATGCATGTGTAGCAAAAGATGCATGAAAAATATATCTAATATCAATCCTTATTTTCTAACATCAAGCACCAATAATAATTAAAGATCAATAGATTGACATTCATTGTAAAACCATTCACTCATAGGTTTACATTGAGCTTTAATAGGATATTAACAACCAACTCAAAAACTTTCATTGCTACTTTATCACTTTTACTAATATTAACTCAATCTTGAAGCCTAATTATGACACAAGAAAGTCTTAAACTTCAATTCATACATAATAGATTCCAATGACACTCTTTTAACACTATCTAATATTTTTTATTTCAAATATAGATCAAGTAAATAGATTCTTTGAATATCAAATATTTAACTTTACTTAAGTTGAAAGTACACCATTTAAATAAGAATATGCCACTTAAATATAATCACAAATATAAATTGTATCTCAAACCTCATATTTCAGTCATCTTAAAGCCCTATCCTTAGCTCTCAATTTTCATTCCTCGTCAAAAAATTATATAAATCAAAATTTTAAAATAAGCATTGATTCAGTCTCATTTATATTTTCAACAGAGATCTGATTTCAATATTTACTATCCAATTAATGTCCCAACTTTTCATACATCCAGAGTTTGAATTGTTGTTGGTTTATTATCCCTAGATAGAGTGTGTTTTTATCCTACACACTTACCCTTGTTTGTTGGGCAATGCAAAACAATGCATTAATCTCCTAGAGAAGATCGTCTAACGTGCTTTGCATAGCAAATAGCAAAGACCAAAGGGTATCACCCATTCAAATCCTCAAACCCAGTGCCCAAAAGATGCAAATGCAAATTGGCCATATATCAACTTTTATAAATAAAATAATATAATTGTTAGTTAGACACCATATACAAGGTAAAACCATGATAATTATGTCCAAACTAACGAATGATTAGAGCAATTGAACATTAGTTACTCATGAAATCTGATTTGCCTTGTTATGAGCATTCTTCTTCTTCACTCCTCACCACAGGTGTCGGTCAGTGTGTGTCTCCAATGGACATACTTTTGAGGAACCTTAATCACTTTTAAATGCACTCCTTGCCCCCTTAAATATCAAGGATGAGTAGATTTTTTATTTGGGATATTCTAAATTATTTATTGATTTATTTTTGGTTTGTTCTAAAGCCACTTGCTGCTTTGGACTGACAAGTAATAAATTTGTTTTTGGCCCTTTCCAATCTCCCATAGCCCGTGAAAGAATAAAGAAAAGAACAAGCACACGAGGCCCAAAGGACACCACCATTAATTATATAAATCTATTACTGTTACCTAATTAGTTCAATTAATATTTTTGCATTGCCGACAACAGTCACTAAATCTGTCGGATAAGTCAGTATGTTGTCTTACGCTTTAGCCGTTACAGTTCAAACTTCTAACTCCGCCGCCGCAGTTTGCCACGTGGTGCCTTGCCTGCCTGTGGGCACTGTCTACGCAGGAGATAATTTGCACCGCATGGCATGGATGCCCATCCGCTGCCATCCATCTGACACCGCTGCCGTATCTGCCAGTCCTCGTCCTCGTCGGTCCTCTTTCTAACGTACCCTGACATCTGTTGTGCAGTACGGTGTCTCCCGTCAGATCAGTCCGTCAGTCCTTTACGTTTTTTTTAATTTTCTTTAACTTTCATTTATAACATTAATTTTTATATATTTAATTTTAACATTAATTTTTATATATTTAACTTGATAGATTAATAATTAAAGATTTAGCTAATGTTAATTTTTTATATATATATTTTTTTTAATAATTGTTTTTTAATAATATTTTAGATTTTATTTTGTATTTAAGAAATAAAGAAAAATTAATATAAAATGTAAAAATATTTTAATTATTTTATTTATTATATATAATACATAAATTTTAATCTTTTAGATTATTTTATTTTATTTAAAGAATATTTTTATTTATTTAAAAGTTATTTTATTTTTGTTATTTTATATTTCTTTAAAGAACTATTTTCACTTATTTTATTTATTTTTTTAGTTTTAGTTTTAGTTTTTAGCTCAATGTTAAAACTAAGATATAATATAAATTATTTTTAATATTTTATGCAATGTAAATTAAATTTTTAAAATGTTGTTATTATTATTATATTTATTATATATTATAGTTTAGATATTCATTCAATTTAAATTCTCCTATTATATAAATATATATTATTTATTATTGAATTATATTAAATAAATAGCATATATCTTATATATAAAATAAAATATGATATGTTATAGTAAATAATATTTATATAATATAAATAAATAAATAAATAAACTTTTATAACTAAGATTTTATAGTTTTAAAAAAAAATTATAAGGTATATAACCCTAATCCTAATTTTATCTCTAACCCTAACCCTATTCTCATCCCTAATTGTAACCCTAAACTTATTCACAACTTCAACCCTAATCCTAATCCTAATCCTAACCCTAACCCTAACCCTATCCCTATCCCTATCCCTAATTTTAACTCCAACCCTAATCTTTATCCTTACCCTCACCCTATTTCTAAGCCTAACCCATTTTATACATGCTAACTCCAACCCTAATGCTATTGCTAATCTTAAACATAATCCTAAATTGAACCCTAACCATATCGCTCATCCTAAACACATTTTTAGAATATTCTTTAAATTGTATTTCTTCGTATTATAATGTTTAGAATGTGTGAAAATATAACAATTTGTTTGATGTGATATTGTACAACACCTCACAACTTAAATATATAAATAGATGATACGAAGAAAAAAATGAGGGGTTTGGACAAGACTGGGGTTGGAATAAGAAAAAAAAAAACAATGACAGGGTTTGGACAAGACTAGGGTTAGAATAAGCCTAGAGAGAGGATGACAAGAAAATTAGTCTAAGAGTATTTTTTAATTCAATTAGTATAATAGTGATGAGGAAGAGAAAGGAAATAAATGTTTTCATCGTGAAAAAAAAAAATTTAAACTACACACTCAAATTTTGTTTATGTTTTAATTTTTTTAAATGTTACAATTTTGAGCTATTCTTTATTTTATTTTTAATTATTTAAAATAATGATAGTTCATAACTATTGTTATATTAAATGCTTTAATAAATATCTCAAAAATAAAATTGAAATGTTATATTATATAATGAAGAACAACAATAGCATAATTTTTAAATTTATTTTATAATTTATCTAAATAACTATAAAATTTATTAAAAAAATATTATTAGATATAACTATAATATTTTCAATGTCAAAAATACCTTTGTTTTCTAAAAGAAAATTGTATTATATAATTTTTTATCATTTAAAATTTACTTAACAATCTCTCTATATAGAGTAAGTAAAAATCTTTTAACTTAATTCTCATTTATCATAATATAAGCATCAAGCTTTTCTTTAACAAAGATTGATTACCACTTAAAATATTTACCATGATTCATTGAGGTCAAACTTACAACTTGTGCCATATCTTACAACTGGTCCACTCTACACATAAGTCTATATTATTACAACATATAGATTCTTTTTACTAAAATTTATAGTTAAAGAATTTATAATTAATATGATATTGTTATATTTGATTCATACATATAGCTACAAGTTAGCTTATTTTAACTTTAGTTAGGTTGAAAAAATATTTTTTTTCTTTTCTTTTGTAGATAATAGTCAAATATGTTTTGGTATATTCTACTTATAGGCATATAATTTTTCTGTGGAGTTATATGCATAGAATATTCATAACTACAAATTTAGATTTGTGTATAAGGTTCAAATTAATGAATTTTTAATACAATCTAGATTATTTTTATAATTTGTGAATTCGATCTAATTAAGTTTAAGAATGATCTAATATATATTTTTTATTTTATTTCTTACATGATTGAGAATAAGTGATTTTGAGTTAGTTCAAAAGTTATGGTCAAAGTAGTAGATAGCTAACTTTTGAATTCTAAAATCAACTTGTATCTTTATTTCTTTTAATTTCTATGATATGACCTATTGTAACTTGAAATTAGATTAATTCAATTTTATTTCTTGTTATGTTCCTTAAACCTAATTTTTCATACAAAGATGAATTGTATTTCCTTAAATTTAAATGAACCCAACACTCAAAACCTTCTAAAATTTTACCTTAAGGTTTTGAATTTTCTTATATTTATAATTTTTAGATTTGATATTTTTATTACTATGTCATTTATTCCAGATTTTATTAGAGTCTTGGGCTTTCATTATTTTATATATATCCCATCACCACCATCCCATCTTTTGATTGATTGAGTTTCATTATTATATCATTTACCATGGATCCTTACGAATTTTTATTTTGGGATTTCCCTCATGCATACATCATGGATTATGAGCTATTTTCATTCTTTCTTGATTCTCGTCCTTTTATCCTTAATTATTTTGCCTTATTTTATGACATAAATGATCCTACATGTTTCATGCATAATATTGTAGAGTATTTGAGAAATTTTCCATCCTTATTAGACTTATGCATGCCTTCCCATCTATATTAGAGGATTTTACTTTATTTATCTCCATGACTCGTCATGATTCTTCATCTCATGAGATAAAAGATGGCGATACTTTAGTCCTAATCTCCCATAATACATATAGGTATATTCCTTCATATGGTGATGTTTCCTAGTAAGCATATATTATGTGCATCTCATCTCCCATAATATATCTAGGGATATTCCTTCATGTGGTGATATTTTCTAGTAAGCATATATTTTGTACATCTCAAATAAAGTTTCCTTTTACCTCTATTGGTTTTCCTACATGTGTCTCTCTTTCTCTTTAATACACATGTTTTACCTTCATACAAGATTGGTATTCTTTCTTGTCATTCATGTTGCTCATGCTATATTGATGATATATTAAGTGACTATCATGGTGACAATTCTTTATTTTTTAATGATAATTCTCATGACTCTTATAAAAATGTTACACATAGTAATAGTTCTTCACATTTTGGTGTCCTTTCCTTGGGAGTCTCATAGACATGTCCATGCATATCATGATGTTATATGCCTTTTTTATAACAACGGTTTACAATCCTCCATGCCAAAAAATTTAAGCATTTCTTTTGCATACTTGATTTGTGCTATAAAAATACTTATCAGATTGTGTAATTTGCAAACCAAGAAAAAATTTGAGTTCTCCTAACATGGAAATTTCAAACTCATCTTGCATGTTTGTGGCAAATATTTTGCACATTACATCACTACTACCACCAAATATAATATCATCGACATAAACTACAACAATGATCATTTGGTTACCCTTACTCTCATTATCTATTTATATATTCAAGTTGAGAGGCCTTATACAATGACAGAGTCAACTCTTATATTTTTATATTTTTACACTTTCTTAGTAGATTATAAAGAAATGGGAAAATAAATATAGTTTTAAAAAATATTTTTAATAATAAATCATATTTATTTAGAGTTTACAATTTGTGGCATTGGTCTTTCCATCAATAAACATACATCATTCTTATCAATTGTACTCAAACAATTAAACTACATAAATTAAAAATGTCCATAAAAAATTCTAATCTATCTTTTCATGTAATTTCAATTTTATTTTTGAGATATTTATTAAAGCATTTAATATAACAATAGTTATGAACTATCATTATTTTAAATAATTAAAAATAAAATAAAGAATAGCTCAAAATTGTAACATTTAAAAAAATTAAAACATAAACAAAATTTGAGTGTGTAGTTTAAATTTTTTTTTTTCACGATGAAAACATTTATTTCCTTTCTCTTCCTCATCACTATTATACTAATTGAATTAAAAAATACTCTTACACTAATTTTCTTGTCATCCTCTCTCTAGGCTTATTCTAACCCTAGTCTTGTCCAAACCCTGTCATTGTTTTTTTTTTCTTATTCCAACCCCAGTCTTGTCCAAACCCCTCATTTTTTTCTTCGTATCATCTATTTATATATTTAAGTTGTGAGGTGTTGTACAATATCACATCAAACAAATTGTTATATTTTCACACATTCTAAACATTATAATACGAAGAAATACAATTTAAAGAATATTCTAAAAATGTGTTTAGGATGAGCGATATGGTTAGGGTTCAATTTAGGATTATGTTTAAGATTAGCAATAGCATTAGGGTTGGAGTTAGCATGTATAAAATGGGTTAGGCTTAGAAATAGGGTGAGGGTAAGGATAAAGATTAGGGTTGGGGTTAAAATTAGGGATAGGGATAGGGATAGGGTTAGGGTTAGGGTTAGGATTAGGATTAGGATTAGGGTTGAAGTTGTGAATAAGTTTAGGGTTACAATTAGGGATGAGAATAGGGTTAGGGTTAGAGATAAAATTAGGATTAGGGTTATATACCTTATAATTTTTTTTTAAAACTATAAAATCTTAGTTATAAAAGTTTATTTATTTATTTATTTATATTATATAAATATTATTTACTATAACATATCATATTTTATTTTATATATAAGATATATGCTATTTATTTAATATAATTCAATAATAAATAATATATATTTATATAATAGGAGAATTTAAATTGAATGAATATCTAAACTATAATATATAATAAATATAATAATAATAACAACATTTTAAAAATTTAATTTACATTGCATAAAATATTAAAAATAATTTATATTATATCTTAGTTTTAACATTGAGCTAAAAACTAAAACTAAAACTAAAAAAAGTAAATAAAATAAGTGAAAATAGTTCTTTAAAGAAATATAAAATAACAAAAATAAAATAACTTTTAAATAAATAAAAATATTCTTTAAATAAAATAAAATAATCTAAAAGATTAAAATTTATGTATTATATATAATAAATAAAATAATTAAAATATTTTTACATTTTATATTAATTTTTCTTTATTTCTTAAATACAAAATAAAATCTAAAATATTATTAAAAAACAATTATTAAAAAAAATATATATATAAAAAATTAACATTAGCTAAATCTTTAATTATTAATCTATCAAGTTAAATATATAAAAATTAATGTTAAAATTAAATATATAAAAATTAATGTTATAAATGAAAGTTAAAGAAAATTAAAAAAAACGTAAAGGACTGACGGACTGATCTGACGGGAGACACCGTACTGCACAACAGATGTCAGGGTACGTTAGAAAGAGGACCGACGAGGACGAGGACTGGCAGATACGGCAGCGGTGTCAGATGGATGGCAGCGGATGGGCATCCATGCCATGCGGTGCAAATTATCTCCTGCATAGACAGTGCCCTGCCTGTGAGGATTCGATGGCCGGATGATGCGGTTTGTTCGACACGTCACTGATTTGATGATAAGGATTTGTGTGGGCTTATCTGAATTTTAATACAACTAGGAAGGTTATGTTTATGATTTCTAGTGTTTGGGGTTTAAGCAATGGAGAACGGTGAATATGAAATGAATGAAGGCAAAGTTTGTTTGGAGACAAGGAGAAGATCAGCTTACTCACCTCCAAAATAAAAGACAAGGTTTAGAAAGAATGAGATGGTTGGAATAAGTCTTTCACATTCAAAATTTATTCTATTATTTTAAATTTTATTTGATCTTTCATGTTTTTTAATCAAAATGAAATGAGTATTTTTTAGTGGACGAGAAGGTAAAGGTTATTATAATGGAACTCTACTTTCAACGTTTAATATCATTACGGATGATCATGTACTCCTCACTCTTTGGAAAAAAATGAGTCCCATGTCAATTGTATGTTGCCCTTAGCAGCGTTTCTTTCAGGTGTTTTAGTTGGTATATGCTCTGGTGTTTTTTGTTTGACCGCCTTTGACAGTCATTTGAGTTGAGATGTGCCTCTTTTAGGCACATTTGTACTCTTGTAAATTCTTTTTCTATTATTAATATAATGCATTTTCCCAATAAAAAAAGGTTGTTTTTATGTTGACAGGTATTCTACAATGGTAGTAATGAGTCTCATGTTATGACCATGTACATATATAAAAATAAAAAATATGTTTCTAATTTCTAGTGTTGGGGTTGAAGTAATGGAGAATGGTGAACATGAAATGAATGAAGGCAAAGTTTGTCTGGAGACAAGGAGAAGATCAACTTACTCACCTCCAAAACAAAAGACAAGTTATCAAAAAGAATTAGATGGATGGAACAAATCTCACATTCATTTTTTTAATTATTATTTTGAATTTTATTGAGCTTTCATGTTTTTTAATCAAAATGGAATGAGTATTTTATTAATGGACGAGATGGTCAAGGTTATTTTTATGTTTATAGATATTCTACAATTATAGTAATGAGTCTCATGTTATGATCGTGTGCATATATGAAAATCAAAAGTATGTTTCTAATTTCTAGTGTATGGGGTTGAAGTAATGGAGAATGGTCAACATGAAATGAGTGAAGGCAAAGTTTGTTTGGAGACAAGGAGAAGATCAGCTCATTCACTTGCAAAACAAAAGACAAGTTTTAGAAAGAATTAGATGGATGGAACAAATCTTTCACATTTAAAAAATTTCTATTATTTTGAATTTTATTTGAGCTTTCATGTTTTTTAATCAAAATGGAATAAGTATTTTTTTAGTGGACGGAATGGTCAAGGTTATTTTTATATTGACAGGTATTTTACAATGGTAGTAATGAGTCTCATGTTATGGTCATGTGCATATATAAAAATTAAAAATATGTTTTTAAAATATTTAAATTATTAATTAATTTATTTAATGCATACATTTATTTTTTAAATATAAATAAATCAAAACCTTAAAAAATATACCAGTGTCAATATCTTAAATATATATAATCAAAAAATGTCTTGAATTATTTTATTTACTTCAACTTTTTTTTCAGACTATAGGAATGAGTAGCCCTATAATTTTATTTATATTTTTATTTAAAGAGCTATTTTTATTTATTTAAGATTTATTTTATTTTATTTTTATATTTTATAGTTTTAGTTTTTTAAATATATACCGATTGTGTTTTAATTTTTGTTAACATGTTTATGTCATTACATTCCACTCCCTACTGCTACTATAATTAACATGTGAAACTATTAAAAAGTAACATATATTATATTTATTATATTTTTTAAAGTAAAAACAAAACAAAACAATTACTAAAATAATGAATTGTGGTTTTTCCAAAAAATAAATTAAAAACTACATATAAAAAAAAGCAAAACAAGCGTATTACCAAATAAAACTTTTCAAATAAAAATAAAGTAAACAATTTAGATATTTTTTAAATAAAAATTAAATGTTATGTATTTATGTATGTAGTGAATAAAATAAAATAATTAAATTCATAATACTTAATTTCGTGATATCTCTCCAACATTTTTAGGTAAATTTGTATAAAATGTCTATACTACTTTTAATTTTGATTTTAGGACATTAGATCTAGGTTCAATTCAATTAACAATTAGATTCTACATCTTTTAAGGTGTGATTTATTTATTTACATTTTGATGAGTAAGGAATTTTTGAGCCTAGTCTTTAGGGTAGAATTTTTTAATTTTATTTTCATCTATACATACTTTGATTCCTCCCATTTCTTTGGCCCATGGTTATTCCTCTCGCATATCTCATGTTGTTCAACTCTTACCTATCACATCCGTAACTACAACTTCTATCCCTATACCTATATCTAGCCATAACAACTTTATACCTCAACATTTGTACATTCCCCCTTTGACTACTCATATCTCCTTTGTTTCTTCCAATCCTTTGTCTAATCATATACCTTTGTTTCTATACCACCCAACATTTTCCACCAATTGACCACAATCATGAGTTAGTTGAAGGATATGAAAACATATATCAATAATTTGAAAAACTATTCTAATAAGAATCTATCAAGTGAGTTACTACATAATCCCTAAGCACATGACATACCAGTTTACCTTTCATTGTCAAGATTTGTAGCACCTAGTTTTGCAATGTATGATGGTAAAGGTAATCCCTTAACTCATATACGTTCTTTGAAAGAAATGTGTCTATATTAAATTTATGATTCAAGTGGTTTCTTGTTAAATTATTTTCACAAAGCTTGAAAGATTATGCACTGAATTGGTTTTACTCTTTACCTCTTGCTTTTATCCATTCCTTTAAGGACTTGGCCAATGTTTTTCTTGATCATTTCTAACATAGTATTTGATTTAAAGTGATATTTTCCATATTAGCTTAATACAAACAAAGATAAAGTGACTAAATTAATGGATTACATGCTTATATTCCAAACCATGTTAGGTAGCATGATTTATCTATAACTTTGCATTGAGCATTAAGGTTAATTTATTGATAGTTTCATTTTAATTACCAAAAGAATAGTGGTTTTCAATACTTATAATTCATTTTTTGAGTTATGTTCTATTGTATGCAATTATGAGTCTATTTTATATAACATTCTCCCACACTATGACATATTTAGTACCCCTTGTCATCTCCATAAGTTTTAATTAGAGTCAAATTTTCAAAATGCGGGCACCACATGTAAGTTTTAAAATGCAAGCATGAGCTTGCACATTATGTTAATACCATCAATGACTATCATCCCAACATCCTTAACCTAAAATCAATGAAGCACAAAAAGTTCACTATATTGGAGATCCTCTACATATAGTGTTACAACACCTATTGTAAACCAATAATCTTATATCTCATAAAATCAATTAATACATATATAGGTATGTTCCACATTATTTCAATGCTAATTATTTTATGACTATCATTGGACAACCAGACACACTAAAATTAGGTGCATAAAACTCAAACATAAGATACACAACCCTATTGATAAAAATGTGCTTCAAGTAGCGGGTATTAATGACAATGAAAATGAATCTATAGAATCTTCAAATAAAAATATAAAGATATTTATTGATCTCTTCACCATGCATCAACACAATTAATCTAGTCAAGTGGAAGTGGATGATGAGGATACTCTAGTCCTAATTATAATTATTATAATGGTTTTACTAAAAAAATTAAGGGTACATGTAGAAAATCCAACATCAATGCAAATTTGAAATGATGAGAACCAAGGGCAACTATAAATGTAAGTGAGCATAAATGGTTAACAATGTGGTGGTATGGTGATTGACACTAGAGCTCTAGTGAATATTAGGGTTGAACCAAAGACACTTTGGGAGAATCAACATGAACAAAAAAAATGGAAAGGATACATCATTAGCATTATATTCTCATGGTAATGCTCAAAGTGGTGACAAAGAAATAACTACCAATTTTTTGAAAGAATGATCATAAAATATAATATATAATGTATGGGATACTATCTCAAATAGTTTCTTCAAAGTTAACAACAAAATTTCCACCATTGTACATATATTTCTCATAGAGAGACAAACTATAAGCACAAATCATCATCATCATTGCCACGTGTACATTATGACATCATAAAGGATAGTTCTATGGGGGCATTGATTTTATGAAAAATCTTCTTGCCCTATTGAGGTAGACCCATTACCACTAGAGTTCACTCATATTATTGGTTAGCATTTTTATTATCTCTATTAATTATCTTTAATTACATATTATAATATTATACCAAGCATATGCTATATTCATTTTTTCATTGCTTCCACTTGATCTTGCCACTTGAGAGATAAATATGTCATTTCTTTTTTATGGCTCTATGTCGTCATACTTGTCACTGGGAGTGAAATTGGGGGGAAATTTATATAAATTTATTGCACAGTTAGGTAAGTATAAATTAGGTATGTGCTCTAGTTAGTTTATTTATCATACCTAACTATCAACCATACTTCCTATATCTCATTTTTTAATCTCCCTTTCCCTCTCGATTTGTGAGTGTTGATTAACATGGTAAACAACACAATAAAAATATTATCATAATAGAGATTTAATTTGATAAAGCATGTGATTAAGCCATAAAAGTCAACCAATGAATAAGAAAAAATAATAAGGGTGAAAGTTCAAAGTTGTCCCACTTTTATAAAGGAAATGACTAAACATTGATCTAACTTTTTTACTCAAATCACTAGAAAGTGAATTGTTTTGAAATTTGAAATGATGTAAACTAATGATTACAATAAAATTTCAATAGGTAAATTTTTCCTTTGCCAACACCATGATTCTATGAACCATCTTACACCCATCACCATTAAAGAATACTTGTGCATTTTGCACCATTCATCTTGCTAGCAAATAACAAGTTTCATGCCAAACCTAGGATATGCAAAATTTCTAAAATACCTTTTATCCTTCCTCTAGAGAGTATGATATTGACTTGACCATGCCCAACAATACTCAAAAAAGAGTTGTCAACAATATAGACCTTTCCACCATTAAACTTATCATAGTAAAAAAACCACTCCATATGAGGAGTCATGTGGAAAGATGCATTAGAGTCAATCATTTATGCATCCTCATATGCATGTGTGGCAAGGGATGCAACAAATGCATTAGATTCATATTGAGAAGCTTTAGGATCCAACTTCTTTTTTCTTCTTCTCCTTGCACTTGTTCTTGATGCAACCTTTCTTACCACCATTTCCAACATATTGCCTTGGATTTACTAGGAGACTTAGATCTCCCCCAAGAATTTGATGTGCCCTTGTCCCTTTTCTTGTCCTTCTTGCCTTTTTACTTTGATTGTCCACAAGAAACTATTGCTTACTTGGTTGGTTCAAAAGTCTTTTGCCTCATCTCCTTTGAGAGAAGAGAAACCACTACCTCATCAAGCACAAAATTTGAAATAGTACTTCCAATGGCCATCACCAAATAGTCCAATGAGTTTGACAAAGAACATAACAAGACCATGCATCAATCTTCTTCCTCCATCTTTACATTGACAAATTGTAACTAATCTACAATAGTGTTAAATACATTAAGATCCTCAATAACATACTCTCCATTGCCCATCCTCAAAGAATATGGCTTCTTTTGTAAAAAGTCTTGTTCACCAAGATTGAACCTAATACGCCCTTCCTAACTTTTTCTATAGAGCTTAGATATGAAAAGTATGCATATTACTTAAACTATACATATTGTAACACCAAATTACAATGTAGATATGCCAATAACACTACAAATAAAACTCACCAAATAAAACTCACAAGGAGTGTTCTCTTTGCCTATAAACTTCAACTATTGCAACTCCTATATATCTTGAAGTTCATACTCCTCGGGCTGTGTTTTGCCCTCTTCAACACCCTCTATGTTCTCCATCCACGCCTATAACTCTGCAATTGTAATCTCTTTTGAACTTTAATCCATTAACTTTCCATTCATTTGTATAATTTTCATCTCTATTTGCAGGTAGGGGGGCTCTTTTATCTTAGCAACAAGAATCTTGAACCAAGTTAAATTAAGCAGAAGAAATGATTATATAAATACAAATATCTTCAAGTAGCTTGGGATTTCGGGGATGACGTAGGCAAGCTTCCAAGCAAATAGCGCGAAGGGGCAAATCGGCCATGTCGCATGTCATGGCGGACGGCCCAACTGGTCGATGTGAAAGGCGGCTGAAGCCGGCGCGCGTCGAGCTTGGGACCTGCAACCGCCGAAGTCTTCACGCTTGCCTTATTCCACACGCAACGTGGACCGCCTCCACGTCACGTACTTTCATGCCCATGCAAGCATACGTCCGTCCGAGGACGTAATATTTTATTTCTATTTTTCATCGGACTTACCGACGGAGAGAGCACGCCACGCCGGACACTTTCCTCCCGCTATTAGTAGTTAACACGTCACCCGTCAGCTGACCCCTTTCCAGGGGATAAGTTCGGAGTAGTTAAAAATGCTTTTGTTTTATTATTTTTGGGTAACGTATTTGGGATTCTTTTTTCTTGACTTTTCTCACCTAGGATAGAGTGGGCAAGTTATGCCAATGATGGGGGGCCTTGGGCCTAAATTTGATGGCCGTATGATCGTATTTCTTGATGATTGCTTAATAGGTAGGGTCAACCGTCAAATTTAGGACAGGTGGAAGTATGGACTTGGAGATTTAGACACTAGGAATGTTTGCCACGGGCTAGCGTCGTGAGAATTTTTAACGGACGGCCCCCTTTTGGAGTAAAGTTAGGGAAAGCAACAATGGTGGGGAGAAAATAATAAATGTTGGGATTTTGGTTTTTTTATTTTCCCATCATTGTCATTCCCAAGTATTATGTGATTTGTTTCTATTCTAGTCAACTCTATTATTTATATCCCACAAGGGATAATGTGAAGCCTAAGCATAAGATTCTCCCACTCCATGCTAAAAAATACCCCATTGGACCCCCTCTTAAGACAAGATTTAAGGATATACTAGTCAAGTAAATTAAATGTCTTTGTTGTAATGGTGGAAATTTTATTTACCTGTGTTTTTTCCTTTTATCTTTTTGGTCTATTTTGAATAAAGAGTTTTGAGTGTAATAATTACTTTATGAGTGGTATACGTTTGTATGAATTTAGTTTATGATTTTTGTTATTTGGATTTTTATAGATTCATTCATGAAAATGTATTATTTTATTATCTTAGATCATGCCTACATGTACGAATTTGACCTATGTCACTTTTATAATTATAGATTTGACTCTTGAAACTTTCAAAATATAAAAAATAATAATTTATCAATTTATCAACTACTTCACTAACCATTGTGAGGCGACCTGCACATTTTGTTGATTTGTAGGATTGCTTTGTGTATTTAAAGACAATCATTACTTCATTTTCAAACAACTTGGGTGTTTTTATTAAGCATGTCTAGAGTTTTACTTGCAAGGAGAATACAAAGAATCTAGAGCATTAACATCAACGCATCATTATAGACCCATTGCACTCTTGCTTCTTGTCTTTTTCTTTCGCTTTGTGCCATAAAGGTAGTCCATTAAGGGTTTGACTAATGAGAACTTGACCCCCACAATCTAGTAGATTTCTTTGAACATACACCATCTTTCCTTACACATATTCAAACATCTAAAATCAAGGCAAGAGAATCTCAACTGTTTACATCATGTTGGATCTAATTTGTGAGTTTCAAATCAAGTATGTGATACAAAGTGAAAAACAATTATTTTATGGAAATTGAGATCTTCATCCAATTCAAGCTTCAAATTTTAGAGCATTAATGAATCAACTTTTGGCATTTGTCATCATATCTATATTAACAAATTTCAAGCTAAGTATCCCATTTAATTTATTTAAATTATTATTTCAATTATTAGTCTCAACTAATTTTATCCATGTTCATTATTTGCTAATTAAGTACATTTATTTAATTAGTTTAAACAAATTTAATGTAGAGATAATTCACCCCCTCAAACCTACTAATAAAAATTAAGTGCTTGTCATAACAAAATTAATGATATAAGGAAAAAAATTGCATGCATTATAATTTTTCCATTCATTTTGGTCTCACCTTAATCAAGATGTTTTTTTAAAGAATGATTAGTGTACAAGTGACATGTTTCTACATAAACGATGATAGTTAACCAAAAATTAATCTAATCCTATCTTAAAATATCTTCAAAGTCCATACTAGACTCCAAAGACTTACATATGCTTATCCCAGTTCAAATTTAGATCAGATAAATGAACTTGGTTGAAATCCATAGCACAAAAATGATTCCCTAGATTCTGAATTTAAATTTAAATATAGGCCCAAGTCAAATCTCTCCCTACTAGTTGTTGTATGGTCACTTATACAACTAATGATCTAGAGTAGTATGGTCATGCACTTCTACTTAAAGAACAAAGTTATCCTACATTAAGCAACCATCAATTGTAATAAGATATATTAAATTATCAATCAGAGGCATACACTTGAGATGAGGCATATATTATTTGTGCACTAAGAGATTTATGGGGTATCTAAAATACTTTCATTCATTAAAGAATTCATAAGATTAAAATGTAGTAATTACTAAATTAACAATTAACTAAATGATTAAAGAGTACTACTAATATTAATCTTACAGATCACAACTACAAGTAAATGGTAGGTTCAACTGAAATTCCTATACTAAATTCTATTAAATAGTAGCTACATGAATAATGTAGTAATTACTAAATTAACAATTAACTAAATGATTAAAGAGTGCTACTAATATTAATCTTACATATCACAACTACAAGTAAATGGTAGGTTCAACTGAAATTCCTATACTAAATTCTAATAAATAGTAGCTACATGAATATTTAACTATCTTTAACTAGCAATCGAATGCAACAATCTCAACAACTTAAAATACAAAGTAGCACCATACCTCAAGTGGGCCCTTACTTGAGTATGTGTACTCATTACACTAAAGAATCAACCAACAATCAAAGCTTCATATAGATTACTTCACATGAATGAATAAAACTTGCTAGAACTTGATTGCTTACTTGAAAATAAAAATTACATAATACATTTAATTGACTATTCAATCCATTGTTCTTTGCAATATATAAGCTTAACTAGTCCTAAATAATCTTGGACTCGTGACTATATTTGTCTCTCATCCCTTTTAAGTAGGGAGAGAGATATTTTTTAGAAGAATACAACCAAGAAATAAAGTCCTATCATAAATCTTCTAACATTAAAGAGAAGATCCAATCATGGACAGGTGATAATCATGTAAGAGAAAAATATTGGTATTAACTACAAAATAAGAGTCTTTGTTTCAATAGTCATTTGTTGGTAGTAGAAGTCCAATGCAACTACTTGATTCTCCTTATCCATAACCAACTCAACACTAGTTTTCATGATGCATGTTGTTGTAAACCCACACCCTCTCTTGGTTGTAGGAACACACTCCCTTGTCACTATAAACACCTCAGTTACAAGTACTCTCATGCTTTCTAGCGATGACTATCTCATCATTTATTTTCTTGCTATAAAATACGTTATTATTTTTACAAAAACACCTATTCATCAAGGTCAATCATATTATTTCATCACATCTTAATCAACAACCATATACTTCATGTAAATATTTCATCAAAAACATTAACAACTATGTTTAGTGCATCACATTAACATAATCTTAAGAAATTTCATAGAATTATATGAAAGTTCAAGAATTCTTTGGGAAATAAAAAGGCAAAAAGTAGCAACTAATGGAAAATTTTGGAACCCATCACTTTTCTCAACCTAATTTCCCGCTTTCCCTCAAGTAGGAGGTGGTATTTGATTATGCATCTAAGCCAACTCCTTGAAGTCCCTTGGGGTTGTGATACTCGTAAAATGATTGTGAGGATTCAAATAAAATCCATTCATCTTCTCTAATCTTCTCCACGGTTACACCCCAATTGTGTAATTACTATTTACTATTACTATATAGCGAAAAATGTGAATGTAATGTGAGTTTTGGAGATGAATAAATTGTGCTTGTACTTGGTTATCAATGCATTATGAATGTATGTTATCATATCTGATGTTGTGTGAAAATAAATGCATATATGTGAAATGGATGGTTGTTGAATTGATATTCTAACTTTGGAGATGTATTGTGTGTACTGCATATTTGTGAACAGTTGACTGCCATGAGCATGTGTTAGTGGTTGCAGGTAAATGTTCATTCCTCCAGGTGGAGGGTAAGTATCACTCAGGAGAAGATCTTGGTTGGGTAACTAGAAAAAGTAAACTATCTGAGCATACACACACCATAGTAGATTGGTTGAGTCTAGTCATTGAGTTGGCAAGTGGTAAGTCATCCTTAGCGTAATGTGTCTACATTAGTAAGGGTCTTAATAACTATTGAATGCCTGTTGCAATGTTGTTTATCTGTTTGAGCTTGTGAGTCCTTCCTTATCCTACTGTGTTTGTTTGTGTGGTTGCTTCCACGTGTTGGGATATATGCATACATGTATATATGTGTATATGTGTATATGCCGGCTTACGCGGACAGATATAATGGAATGTCCATACGAGTGTGACATTCATATATATATAGACATGCATATATGTATATAAATGCTATTATGATGATATGTGTCTTTGAGCTTTCCATCAATACATATCCACATCAAAATTATGCATGTATATGAATATATACATACATTGAACCATGTTTGAGAGCATAATTATATGCAAGTATGTGTAAGTAGAAATACTTACAAACATACTCACACAAGGGATCATTATATATATGTGAATATATGCACACTTAATGAATATGTGTACCGATGAGAATATGATAACTTGATATATGTGTGAACATATTAAATGTGTATATGTGTATGTAGGAATACATGTGTATGTGCTTAATGGTGCAATCGAATGTGTATATATATATATACATAAATACATGTATATGTATGTATACATGAGCATAGAGGAGTATGTATATATTTGTATTGTTGTAGTGGCTTATGGAAGCCATTCCTTATATACTTTAGAACATACTATGAGATAAGAAAAATATAAATGAATACATATGAGAATGTGTATTTATACAAAATAAGTGCTCCAGACTAATATGGCGTTGTTTGCATAAGCGCATAAGTTTATATTAGATCTTATATTCTTAGCTTGTAAAGCTTAGAAAGACTAGAGTATTGCGCACTATGTAAGGAGGGGATAACATAATTACTAAGTGTTGTATAGAATGTGAATAGAGGGTTGTGCTTGAGTCCTGTTGAAGGCTGAATATAAGTTGCTTACAACTGTTTTATGAAGCCGAGTCTCACTCATACAATCATGCAATATGAGACATTTGTATTACATTTAGTGTTGTTTTATGTCGATGCAAAGCATGGACTTAGTCGACGCCTATGATAAAGATTAACTTTGACTTGGTAAACATAACTGTCATGTTTTATACAACTATTGATGACTTTGTCAAACGTATTTAATATCTTAGTCGACTCATCTCCAAACCAAGTCAATGGATGCTTGGTGTTACGAATTGGTAGTTAACTGTTTCTAATGGCAAAGAAACTGTGCTAATAGTGAGGAGTGTGGATGGATTTGGCGCCACCTCTGGAAACCCAATTGTTGTAGATGTTTATTGCATGACATAATTTGAATTGAGCATATGTAGATTTGAATAAGTCTCTAATTGTTGTCAATACTGCAAGTTGATCTGTAGATGATTTTGCTGAGTATGAGCTTGTTTGATCGCCACCTTTTTGCTAAGTTTCATGTGTTACTTTGCATGGAGTTTTTTGTCCATTATCATGCCTAAACTATAGGCTAAGAGGTTACCAAGCTGCTCTATAAATAGCAAAGCCATTTCATTAGAGAGGATGCATCTTTGCATTCCTTATTCTTCTTGCAAGTCTTTATGTGGCTTCATTATCAGCTTACTTCCAGTTTTATTTATGAGAGAGATTAGGATTTCCATCATATTAAGAGAGGGAGTTACTGTGTGAGTGAAGTAATCTATCTACTTGAGAGTTAGAAGTTCTTTGTGACATTTCATAAGAAGCTATTATCAAGCTAGTTGTTGTTTAGAGAAGCTATGTTGTTGTCAAATGTTTGGATAAGCGATAATAGACATGAGGATATTCTTCTTTGTTATTTTATTTATGATAGATTGTTCTCCATGAATGTTTGAATTGTCTTTTATGAGTGCTTGCAATTAGGGAAACTAGAATGGCTTTGAAAAGGAAATAGAAGCTTTCATGTTGTGTTTATGATGTGCTTGTGTGTACTCCATAATAGGAGATTGGTGTTTAACATAGGTATTATATACTCGATATGACTGAACATGAGTGGCATGTGTGTTACTCTTAGCTAAGTTATTGATTTAACTAGAAATAGCTAGTGTTTGCTCCTAGGATTATTTATCTAGTATGGGAGGGAACTTGTGTGCTTACTGGTTAAGTAGGTTTATTCCAAGTATATGGTGATAGGTTATCTCTGGGATGATAGATTATCCATTGAAGGAAATACCTAACTTGTGTGCTTACTGGCTAAGCAGGTTTATTCTAAGTATGTTAAATGGTGATAGGTTATCTCTGGGATGATAGATTATTCATTGAAGGAAATACCTGAGATGAGATTCAGAATTAACTGAGGAGACAGGAGGATGACACACTGAATGACTTGACTGAGATCACCAGATAGGTCTGAGACACACACACTTATTTTCACACTGATTGAGAATGACACTCACTGAGAATTTGATAATTTGAAATTTATTAAGAATGAACTGAAGATTTATCCATTAATTGACAATGATTTACACACTGACATTGATTTCCTGTCAATGTGGAATAGGCCATCATAATAATGGTGGCTAAAACAATAGAGATATCTAAATTATTTTATAGTCACCTATGATCCTTGTGTATTTATGTTCTCTTCGAATTGTTTCATGATAATTATAGAAGGAATGGGTTTCCTTTCTTTTCAATTCATCTGGTAGTTGATGCCACCTCCCTTTAATGAATCCCAAAGCCTCTCGTCCTACAATTTTAGTTATATGTGCAAACATAATCTAATTTGAATTCCTTTATGCCAAAATATAATCCTAAATGTTTGGTTTACCAACAATGGTAAACGAAACATCTAACATTTTATCTCATTTTTTGACTCTGGTTTAAGGCTCTGTAAAACTGATTTCTCTAGTTCCTCGTACTCATGAATCTATTTCCCTTTATTTGTTTCATTATGGATGAATGAGGTCAATTCTCGTTGTTGAAAATCCTCTACATAAAGTAGAGATTTCCATTTGGTGTCACAGGGTAGAACATAATTGTGCAAAATAAGTTCACATAGGGTATTCTACACTTTTTTGGTAGAGTTTTGGAAATTATTGAAGAATTTCCTAGAGGTTGTCATGGAGAATGGTAGATCACAACATACCTACATAAATTGAAAACTCAACTATTGCTCCCTTATGAACAAGGCATAAACCCTTGCAGGTGGCCTACATTTGGCAATTTGGGGTGTATGAGATCCATTTGATCCATTTTACCTTTTAATATTTTTATTTCCTCATCCTTTTGTTGGATATCTAAATCAAAATTTGACTACATTTTTTCATTCTCTTTCCTCCACTTCTCTTCCTACAACATAATTGCTACACTTGATTTTGTAACTATAGGGTAATTTTTGACCATGAAAAACTAGGAGTCAACTATACTCCTCTTGGTAGATTTATTCTAATATCTTCTCCTTCTACAATGACAACTATTTGGGCCACTTTCTCTAGGAAGGTATGGCAATTTCTCTTCACCCAACTATTCTCCCCTATCTATAGTCTCTAGCTACAGGTGTGATTACTTTTCTTCTTCTATTTGATCTTTCCAACCATAATTGGTGCATCAAATGAATGCCCCTCACTACTAGTTTCAGGAGATGAGAGTTGTATAGTTTGACCTAGGATTTCTCACTCTATAAACATGTACTCCCTTTCAAAGTTGGTCTCTAATTCTATTATAAGTGGTTGTGGTTTTGTGGGAGTCATTTTGGTGGTTGCATTTCTCCTTTTAAGGTGATGTGATCACTTGGAGGGTTTCAAAGGATCCTTTTTATTCTATTTTCCTATGGAAAGGGTTGAGGTTGTTTCCCTTTCTTTTTAAGCACAACCAGGGGTTAAATTGCTTTTCTTTTTCTTGAGGAAATTATAGTTATGGTCATAGATTCAAAAGAAAGTGAGTTCTTTGAAGAATTTTTTAAACTAGGGCTTTCAACAGGAACATCCTCAATAGGAGATGTAGGAGGTTTAGAAGAATCTAAGTGTTTAGGATGCTTCATGTGCAAAATAAGTTGCATGAACTAAGGATGTTGTAGGGATAGATGAGTCCACCCCTATTTTCCTCATTTTTTATAATCAGTCTTGCTGTTCATTTAAATATAAGTGGTTGGCTATGAGGCCCAATATTTACCCCTCTTACCCTTTTTACTATAAAAAATTCTTCCCAAGACATATTTGGAAATTGAATACTCAAACTCCTTTTAACCAACAATTGAATTAAATGGTAATGAGACAATCTAGTAGCCTTACCTTTTTAGAATTCTATGGTTATGTGTGACAATACGTGGCATAGAAAGTTGGGGGTGTTTACATACCGATTATGCCTCAAATGGATAAGCAATTTGAAGTGAATTGTATACAATAGAGAATGTCGTCCTATTGGCAGATGGTTAGTGATCCCCTCGAGACTCATGACATGGACTAACCACCTCCTGTGGATCTATTAACTCTGGTAGTTGTATTGGCAGTTGTATCAAGCATTAATAGGTCAATCTTTTGGTGCAATGGCAACTATGGGCCAACAATTGGTATCAGAGCCAAAGGCGTCAGGTTTGAATCCCCTCGGGTAACGCTGAGGGGGAGTTTTTTGGCAGATGGTTAACACTCCCCTTGGGATTCGTGACATGGACTAACCACCTCTCATGTATCTGTTAACTTTGGTAGAACTTGTATCGGGCATTAACAAGTCGATCTTTTGCTGCAACGACAATTGTGGGCGAACACGTCCTTCATAGGTCAAATAATTTATAATGTAAATTGGAGTGCATACCCATCTCTAGGGAAAGGAGAGGTGCTTTGTGCCTTGTGAAGAAGACTCTATTTTCTCATTGGGCATGGTAAACTCATTTTGAGTTACGACCACATCAAGGTGTTCTAGGAAGACTTCTCCTACAATAGGTAATCCAATTACCTCTGCTATAGTGACTTTACAGGTATCCACTTGCATATCTTTTACCATTGGCACATTGTTAGTTAAAGTCTAGGAAAATTTCCTAGCTACTTCATCATCATACTATGTTAGTCATTCAACATAATCCAACCACTTTGGTTGTCAAAAATTGGCAAGCAATCCCCACCATTTAGGATCACTTGATTCTCTTTTGCTTAGGTTGCTAGCCATCTATGACACTTCAAACCTTATAGCTTACCTTTGCTTCTCTATAATGAAATCTTCCTTCTCCCCTTCTTTATTCTCTATTGAACAACCCTTTTGAACTATCAATAGAACTCCATGTTTTGTCTTGATTTTTTTTATCGTCAATTGGTCAAATTGGTATGAAACATGTGTATGATTGGCTATAGGTTTGGTTCAAAGGTAGAGAGAAATCTATTTACTCAATATAATTCCAATGGCAACTTGAGTGTACGCTAAAATGTACTTTGAAGTATATTTGTCATAATAGCAAGGTAACCTACATAGGTTGGCAATGAGACTTGAAGTGATATTCTATAGTAATTCACCCCCCAACTAAATAATGATATGTGACCCTCATATGTCAGGTGGTGTAGCGAGACTCGTGGAGTGGATATTACATGAATCACTATTTGTAATTGTTATACTTATGAGAAATAAAATGAAATGTAATGAAAATTATTTTTAAAAGGTGATAAATATTATGAATAACCATGATAAAAGAAATAGGCACATGAATTAGTTCGGTTGATAAAGATTTATTGAAGACGTGACATGTGAAGAGGTAGTGTTTGAAATCATAGAATGGTAAAACAATATTGTGTGGCTGTGAATGGCTACATGGAATGACAATGTGGTAGTGTACAGTTACATAGGTCCCTCAACTAGTGGCTTCATGTATAGGTTCTATAAGTTCCATAGCTAATGGTTGCAGGTGAAAAAATCATGGATTCTCATACTTTTGAATTATTGTGATGATGGATTGTCCCAACAATTTACAAAGAGATATTGGAGGAACCTTATTATGATAGGAAATATTAGGTTGCAAATCATACTTGTGAAGTATAAGGGATTGAACAATTAAGCTCTATCCTAGATGTCATGTATCCTAAAATTATACTATCCATATTTAATTATTTTAGAAAAATTGCTTCAAATGTCCACTAGCTTTTGGTACAACTTTCAGTCGATGACCGTTGACCAACAAGGAAACTTGATAGGTTCAATGGTGGATAAACACATCGCACCATTCAAATACACTTCATCAATTTCATAGGGCCCCAACCATCTTATTTGTAACTTACCCTTATGATCCTTGTATAGAAAATTATAAAGGAGAGACCAATCACCTTTGTGAAACATTTTTGTCTTGATGAAGTGGTCATGCCACTTAATTCATTATTTATGCACTATCTCAATGTGATGGAGAGATTCTCTAGAGATCTCATGTAGAGCATTGAGCTACATTAGCATCAAGCTTCTTCGCGACTAGGTTTTGGTAATTTGGTTTTAGGGTAAAATTATCTCCAACCAATTCTTTCATCCACATATCTGCTAGCTTGTTGTGATCATATTCATCCATCTTTCCATGAATGTAAATCCTTATATCTTCTATTGGAAAAACCCCATATGGAACACGTGAAAATGCGCCTAATAGGTCATCTTCTATTGATTTTGTAGGGTATTTCTTAAATTTAGGTTGTGGCTTCTTAGTTACCTCAATAACCCTCGGTGTAGCCATTGCAATTGAATTCAAATTTCTTCCAAACAAAATTTATGTGAAACTAGGGCAAACAAAGATTTGTAAATACCTTTTCTTCGCCTTTTTTGATTAGGGTTTGTGTGCACTAGATCACAAATTGCCTTTGATCACTCCTTTGTTGTTTTGCTTCTCTCAAATGCTTTTTGTAAATGAATTTTCCTAAGTGAAACCACTTTATAACCCTTTGAATCTAACCTAATTTTGCATTGAATGCTTCAACTAATAAAGTTGGCAACCCTTTATCTATATGCACAGTTAACTTTTGATGCTCCACAAACTTTTGCATTATCATATTTTCTTTTGTAATCTTCACCAATAGATCAAGCATGTCAATCTACATCACATATCTTTGTACTAAGGCATCAACACCATTTTCTTTGGCGGGGGATATACGATGTTCATTAAGGCTCCCCTTGAGCCAAAGCTCTCAACTTATTTTTTGAAGGAAACATCTGCACCAAATGCTAGTACAAACTCATCCTTAACCTCTATCTCTTCCTTCTTTCTCCACATATTTTCCATCTCCTTCTTTGTGTCTACTAGATCAATCTTTTTTTATTGGTTCATTCCTCCTTACCGGATTATCCTTCCTCATATTTTTGCTTCTGCAAAACTTTAAAATGTGCCCAAGCCTATTACAGTTGTAACATGTGACATTCTTCTAACCAATATTCCTTCCATTCATTCTAAATCTGCATTGATTAGCTTTATGCTCAAATCCATAGCATGTATAACAATATACTTTGAAAGATTGAACCATTATACCATTTCTATATCCATTCATCATTTGACTTCTACACTCACTCGCTTTATGACCAAATTTCTTGCATGTAAAAGATTGAACATAAAAAGGTAGAACATTCTGCTTCTACATTCCATTGCCTTATGTCCAAATTTCTTTCAAGAATAACATAAACCATTAAAAGATGGGCACCTTTGTGTATTTAGTTGTCTGCCTGGTGGTCTTCTAGCTTCATTCCTTTGGTTCTGGATCTATTTTCCATTGTTCTTCTTATCTTCAACATTTGATGTCTAATTTGAACTTTCACCCTTTTCAAATCCTAAACCTTCTTTATCTTTAGTGCCTTTTTGATTTGCAATCATTTCTTGAAGCTTTGTAGAACTTATCTTGAATTTGTCTTCATGACTCCTTGCTATCTCCAGATATGATCTCGAATTTACCACTTGTTTTTCAAGTCTTGTGCATTCCTTAGGTTTTCTTTTCACCATTGCATTCAAACATTCCTCAATTCTTTTCTTTTCTTCAACTTGCACTTTTAGATCAATGATAGTTTTATTTTCTTGCTTCAATTGTTCACTGACTTCCTTATTCCTTTCTTTGAACTTCTTGATTTGTTCTCTTAATTTTTTGATGCATTAATTTGCTTTTTTTACATTTTCTTTCAGATCTTTGTCTTCACCTTTAGTCTTTTCAAGATCTTCAAGGGAAACTTTGAGTTCTCCATATTTTTTAAGCATGTAATCTTCTTCTATGAATACAACATCAAGAATCTCTTCTAGAGGAGTAGGTAGTCTTCTAACAACCATGTGTTCAACTTCCAAGATCTTCCCCAAGTGATTAAGCTCCTTCTAAGGAACCAAGTTCTGATACTAATTGTTGAATACCTAGAATACTAAGAGGGGGGTGAATCAGTATTTTTTTAAACCATTCAAACATTTAAACATAAAATCCACTTAGTAGATTCAATTGAAATAATGAAAGAAAGCATGGAACATTCAACAACAACTCATAACACATGAACACTAGGATTTTTACGCGGAAAATCCAAAATGGGAAAAACCACGGTGAGGATTAGCTCACAATATATTATAATTGGTTATAATATATTTACAGAAGTGCTCACTATAGGTGGACTCACTGTCCAAGTGGACTCACTACCCACTAAGAAAAAGATAGAAGAGAGATTGTAGCTCACAACTCCTAGTTTGAATTGTTACAATTGCATCTATCATATGCATGAATTACAATTCCAATGAAGCTCAATAAACTAACTCTACACACTTCATTTGATTTTGATCTAACAATCTGCATTCCTCCGCATTCACATCACTCCAATCTTCTACTCAACATTCACAACTAAAATTTACACAACTCTGATAATATTCACATCATTCACATCACATACACGTCTCTCATTCCTTTCATTCATCAAAACACCGAAAATGATCTAACATATATATCGGCTTCAAGCATAACATCAATTAGGTCGACCTAATTAGATGTATCATACAAAATATAGAAAGTGTAACTTGTCGGCTCAAATCCTTTCACATACGCCTTGCGCCAAGATTTAAATCTCAAAAAACTTTGAAATAGGTTGGCATGGACCTATAATAGCTCTCATATAACAACAATACATATTTATCCTTTGCATACCTTCAAACTTATTAGGTTAGCACCGTAGAAGACCTAATACAAAAATTCTTCAATTGTATACCCATATTCAGACACATGTACCTCAAAACATCATGCCAACTAGAATTCATACTCTATTGGCATTTTTCTATATCTCCTTAAGGCCACAAAGCTAAAAAATTATCCATGGAGAAGTGCAAACTAGATCCTACTCATATATGTTGTACATGAAATAATTGTAACTTGCGAGGTCAAAATTTTGTTACTTATATCTCTCAAACCAAAAGCCAAAACATGATGAAATTTTGGAATTAGATACTTCTAACAACCAAAAAAATATGTTAGAAGCATAAAGTGAAATCTTCATTCACGGATCGGTTCAAACCCAAAAACTGGAGCTCTGTTACATAGAATTAACATAGTTTCACACCTAGTGATTTTTTCCATCACAACCAGCTTTACCTCCATCCAACCATCTTGTAAAAAATTCTTCCATAGACTCCCTAAAACCTGTTAGAACCAACCAAAATGATCTGCAACGATTTGCACCATGATCTCCACATCAAGATACAATGTTGACATCAATGACAGCACAACAACACCTAGTAACATACCTTATGCTTATCCCTCATGCTCATGTTGCCAACAATAGAATCAATGACATTCTTCCAACATCCTTTGACCGTTGGTACTCTCGAACTCGCTCTATATGATGTAAATGTTGAGGAATCATTGTCATTGCTCCTTTGCCTACCCTCCTCTTCTCCTCTCAAATTCCAAGGTGAAAATGACACCTTTGTCCCCACAAAGCCTATTTATAGGCTTCAAAACCCTAATTTATTTTATGGAATGTGGCGATTAACCTATTATTTATACCCTAATTCTACCTATTTCTTGATCTATCAACCTATTTCTTTTATTTCTTCCTTTCTTTAACACACATTCTTTTCTTCTAAACCCACCTTTTTCGAGATCCCACCCGAAAATTATTATTATTATTTTTTGGTTGGCATCTCAAGGGGGCATCATCTCCTACCTTATTGGGGCAAGTTTTAAACTTCTTTGATGCAACATCACTTCGGATGCTGCATCAAAGATGGGAAAATTTTAGACACCCTAATTTTGACATCATATCTTTAATTAATCAAAATCCTAAATTTTAAATAATTATTCTACCGTTACCCTATAATTAATTAAATATTATATTTAATTAATTATCCCATTTTCCCTCCCGAATTAATTAAATATTGTATTGTTTACTTAATCAATCCATTCTTATCCCTTAATTAATTAAATATTATATTATTTAATTAATTATTTCACCTTCCCTCTAAATTAATTAAATATGTAATTTAATTAATTTTCACCTCACCTTATTCTTCTAATTAAGGTTAATTTATTTTAAATGCAACCTTAGTCCTTTATCCTTCCAAAAAGCCACCAATTAATTAATTAATCCAAATTAATTAATTAAATCCTCCCTCATTAATATCTACTTAGTTTTTTCCTCAATTTTAAATTCCTCCAATGCCACATGTCATTCCCCCTTCACATGCTTGCTTCCATTTCTCTCCAATAAATGTTTTCCTCCATCTCATTAAATCTACTAAAGACAAATGTCACTTTTTGAGTTGATTTTGTACGTGGATATCTCTCTCCTCTTCATAAAATCTAATTTTAAATTACATCTTCTTTCTCCTTACTCCCTCACCTGACACTTATCCCTTTTCTCTTGCTTGAGAGCACCTCTCAACATGAGCCCTTTATCTTGAGGCAAGATATTAGCCCTTCATCCACTTGAGCCTATTTCTATAAATATAAGCTCTCACGCTCCATTTCTCATCAAGTCTTGAGTGATATCTAGATCATGTTGGAATTCCTATAGAGCAATCCACATTTGTGAGCAAGAGAAAATCACTAAGCTTCTAAGGTGCAAAGCTTTGTTTGGCTCAATCATGGAGGCAAAAGTATATTGAGGTAAAATCATTTTCTTGCATTTTATGCTTATGCTTTGTTGTTTATTCTTCAATCCATTTTTACAGCTTCAAATTTAATTTATTATTTTTTCATGGTATAAAATGAAAGGAAATGTGAGTGTATGGGGAGGTAGGGTATATGTCTTATTGGTTTCCCATTATACTAGGATGGGTGACCTCGAGGGAAGGCCCAATGCTTCACTTCTTTGAGCATCACCTAGATACAATGAGTGCTAAGTGGACCATTCATTATCATGAGAGATGGGTTCTTGTGAACCACTACTCATGAAATGTGGGTCAATGAGTTTGATTCAAAAAAACTACATTGTTGAATCTTGATAGCAATATCATGAATATCTTTTCAATTATAAAAATATTGATTTATATATTTTTTGTATTTAATATATATTTTTTGTTTTTTTTCTAATTTATTTCTAATTGACCCATAAAAGAGTTGAGATTTGTAATTTGTACAAGGTTTTTATTAAAAGATCTATCATCAATATCAAAGTTTAGAATGAAAATTAAAAATAATAATTAAAGTATAGGTAAACCCTTAGTCAAATACCATACCGAATCTATAACAATTAGATTTTCACACCTTTAATTAAAGATAAAATACTATAGATAGAACTTCCTATGATCACTAAACCCCCTCACAACTTTCACAACTAATCATAGTGAAATATAATTTACCATGGTGAATGAATGGATAAATCAGTGTTTAGTTTGATAACTTCTGCTAGAAACTCTATTAATATAAAAGTGTACAAAACCAAATTGAACGTGTTTCTTATAAATTGATCTTCATAAATATTTCCTTTAAAATTATCATACAATTTACTTTAAAATTACTTGAACAATCATTAGATATTTTAATTCAATTTGAATTTAATATTAATTAGTTGAAAGATCCTTAAAGATTTTACTATAATTATAAACCTTTAATCTTGATACCAATTATGACTTAAGATGTTATTTTTTCATGGTTTCGTTACTTGAATGTGATACTTATTAGAGCTTGTCTAAATGCACACTAAAACAACTAAGAAATTTTAATTCTCATATCTTCTATGTATGCTTATTGATATCGATGATGAATATTGGGATTGATTTACAATATGAAACCCAATTTATTTATGATGAATATTTGTATTTTTTATGTTAGGTTGGCACCATGTTATTAATAATTTAGATATGCACAAGGCTTTACTTCATGTGAAATACAATTCAAATGAATTGTAGGTAGGATGACCATTTGAAAACTATATATTAAATAGGTTAGATCTAACATTTTTATGTCAATTAGAAAATTTTATAAAAATTAATGATTATGATATGATAAAGTATTATTATGTTATCTACACATTTTAGAGAAATTTAGGTGACCTAATATTATCATTTGAGGTTGGATTAGAATGACAATTTTGGTCAAAATATAATATATTTGAAGAGGTTGAGAAAATATTGAAGGAAAACAAAAAAAGATAAAAGCATTACAAAGGAACAAAACCTTCAACTAGAATCTTTGCTTCTCTCCTTGATGACTAGAAATGGAGTGCACCTTTATTCCATTTGATTTTCTCGTTGATGTTGATATGCGAATTGCTCAATGCTTTAGCATAACCTTGATACGATTTGATAATGATGATGATAAGCTTGATTCAATAGAGATTTTGATAGCATGTAGGTATGATAGCTCAAAAGTGGATTCATTAGGTTGTATTAGGTGAAAATGAAGGATGAGAGCCTCTAGATATAGAGTCTAGAAGAGGAAAAATCAATGGCTAGAAATGATTGATAATGGATGGCTAAGATTAAAGGAGGACTAGGGTTTCAATCAAGGATGCAACCATATGAAAATTGTCAAATGATAGATATAATCTAGGTTTAGGATTGAGATAAGGATAAAAATCCTTATGGCAATGCTAGGATTAAGAGTTTAAATGAAATGAGTGAATACGATGAAAAAATAATTTGAGTTTTGGGTAGGTGTCTAGATTCAATGAATCTAGGCAAAGAATTAGTTTGGCATGTGAAGAGGAAATTTGTCGCTTAAGGACAAATTTAGACTATGGTCCATGCGAGCAAGATGAAGGGCTAGGATTAGCTGGACAATGATAGAGAATAATGGTAATTAATTAAATAAATAAAGTATTTATTTAAATAATGTGATTACGATGAAGGGGTATTAATTAAATAAATGATAAATATTTATTTAATTAAAGGAATAGGATAAAGATGTGAATAATTAAATAAATAATAGAAATTTATTTAATTAATGGTTAAAGATATGCTACAATTAGGTGTGGTTGGGTAAGGTAATATTTTAGGTGTCTACATTTTGCCCCTCTTTGATATGACGTTGCTAAGTGGCATTGTATCAAAGAAGTTTAAAACATAGTGAATGAGAGAGGATAAGGATCAAAGATGAGAGAGGTAAGGATCAAATCTAATGCCCCAGTCAATGGGAGGATGGAAAAGGATGAAGACAAAAATATTAGGATGAAGAAGGAAATATTGATGATTAAATGATAGGATGTCCCCTTGAGAGGACATGCAGGTTAGGTGAACACGAGTGTGCTCTCGAAATGGAAGAGATCAATGAGGGATTAGGGAAAAGAAATAGATGAATTGGAAGATGAAAGAGGATGAAGGAGATGAAAAGGAAGAAAATTTTGAATGGATGAGGATGAAAAGGAAGGGGAATTTGATGATGATAGATAGGTTATACCAGTACATATTGAGTAATCCTAAGATTTGATATAACAAAGGAAATTATGCACCAAGATATGAAGAACCAAGGCGATAGAGTAACCTTTACATAATAAACTTTATATAATATTAGACTTCTCACTTTCTTAAAATTTTAAAATAAAAACAACAATGACAATCTAATAAAATATCAAAATTTCTTTCACACTCCAACCAAAAAAAAACTCAATAAATCAAACATTTCTCTTACCACACCATAACAAGTTGACAAAGCCCAACATTTCTATCTCACATAGGGTGTGAAACTTTCAATCCATGAAAATATTGAAAACCAAAAAACTCCATCCAAATCTCAGAATCAACATGGAAGGTAGGTGAAAGAGAAATAAAGGGCCTTTGGAGGTCCACATAAAGTGGACTTCCCAAAAGTCGAAGAGTGTCTAGAAAATATCATCCCTAAACATTCTTATTTCCTCTCATAAATTTGACCCCCCTATATTCTCCTTAAACCACTCACCAAACCCACCAACTTTGTCCAATAACTTTTACAGACAAATTAAGACATTATCTTTTTCCATTTATAAAAATATAAATTTGAGAAACAAATGAGCATTACCCCATAAAATAAAAAATATTCAACGTAGGCACTGTTTACGAATGGGATGACACGCCGACCGGAGTGTCTGCCGGCACACATACAAAAACTCTTACACGTGTCACGGGACTTTCATGGACATAAACTAACCTTCACTGCATCCGCCGGTTATGGCATGGGATGGGGATGGAGATGGGCATGGGCATGGGCACGTTAGTCGATGGCGTGTGCGGCAAGACAGACGGGGACCAATCATCTGAATTGGCGCCATAGACAAGTGGGTGAAGAGAAGTGGGGCCCACTCCTTGCAAACTTCCCGCCAAATGTTAAGGTGGAGTCCAGTTGTCAGTGGAATCCGCGCATACTGTTTGCCTATCTACTGCACTTTTGAATGCCACGTAGCATCTTAGCGCTTATAGCTGGAGTCCACGGTCTCAACTACTTCGTAGAATACAAAAATATCATCATTTGTGTGAAGCAAATTTGACGGTCACCTTTGGCCGTCAAGTGGTGTTTTGTGTTTGGAAATATCTATTCAGTTTGGAGAGTGTATTTTTGACCGTATTTATTAATTGATTGAAAATTAAAAATCTGTTGTATTATGATTTTCAACTAATTAATAAATACGGTCAAATGTGCATTCTCGAGATTGGATAGACAATTGTTTTGTGTTGTGTGGGTCTCTGTTGAACACTAGACTAAAAAGAGGTAGAGGAGTTCACAATTTTAATGGTGAAAATTCACATAGTGATGCCTTTTATTCTTATAGTTTGGGACCACTTTCACTAGATTGCTTTTTTTTTTTCTTTAATTTTAAATAATGCATTAAAAGTATAGAGAAATATGAGTCAACTTTCATTGTGTTTTGTGTAATAACAATTTTATAAGTAGCATATTTTTTATTATTAAATTTGGTCAATGATTTTTTTAAATTTTTTTTATTGGAATAAGAGAGAAAAAAATGATTTTATTTTAGTACGTTCTTGTTTTTTTATAAATTAGTTTTAATCTTTAGATTTTCTACTTGTTATGTTAATACAGATTTTAAGGTGTGAAATCAATCTAAGTCATTTTTACTTGTAGATTTGAATCTTAAATTTTTAGAATTCAATTTTCAAATCAAATTTTATTGACCTTTTGTTATTAATTGTTTTAAATTAATCTAACATATAGTTGTGTGAATTTGTAGGCTACATTGTTATATTTAAGGATATTTTGTATGTAGTTGAAATGATAAAAGAAGACCTACATCCAAGATTACTTGTAGTTTTGAACCTTAAATTTATACAATTCAAATTTCAAATCAAATTTAATTGATCTTTTCCTACTAATTGTTGTAAATTGATCTAACATATATTTGTGTGAATTTGTAAGTTACATTGTTTTATTTAAGAATATTTTGTATCTAGTTGACATGATAAAAGAATGACTACATTCAAGATTATTTGTATATTTGAATCTTAAATTTTTAGAATTCAAATTTCAAATCAAATTTTATTGGTCTTTTGTTACTAATTGTTGTAAATTGATCTAACATATATTTGTGTGAATTTGTGGGTTACATTTTTTTATTTAAGGATATTTTGCATCTAATTGAAATGATAAAAAACAACCTACATCCAAGAGCATTCATGATACGTCCATAAATAACATAATTGAAACATCAAAATTATATCACTTGGTCACACCATGTTTTCATATTCATCATTAAATTAGTTTGTTTAAGAGCTTGACAAAAGGAGAATAACAAGTTCCCAAATAGAGTTTGTTGATACCATCCCAATTCATACATAGTTACAACAAGTTAAGACACATCTGCAATAATTGTTAACTCTTTGCTAGTTCATTAGTGTGGATTATGTTCATTTTGATGTGCTAGGTTCACTTCTACAAGCATATATATTAGTTTTACATGCACAAATATGACCTAAAGCATGATATATTCAATTTAAAAAATTGTGAGACATTCATCTTGATAAGACCCCTTTTTTCTTGCATATTGGTGAATCAATTTTTGACATCTTTTATACTATATTCGTCAATCCGAATTTTGAGTTAAGTATAACATAACTTAATTTATTTAATTCTTTAAATTCACTTATGCATTTATTGTTTTTGTCCTGACACCTTATCTTATGTTAGATTTATTTATTACTGTATTCTAATTGATTTACCCAAGATATATATGCGAATGTGTTTTTATTTCTTTATATCATTTAGCGAGCTTATCATTCTTACACCTCCTAAGGTTTATTCCTTCTTCATTAAAGTTTTAAATCTACCTTGTCTCAATCCATATTTTATTTATAGATCTCATTCAAGTTTGGATTCACTTTTGTTTGTGGTTCATTGTTATACTTTCTTACCATTTTTCTTTTTTGTGTGTGATCTTGTTGTCATCGTACCCTAGCCATGCTTATTTTGACCTCTAGGGTTTCCTTGCTGATTTGTTTACAAATTTGATTGCTTGATATTTTTTTTTATGTTATGTCAAGTCTTTCCATCCTTTATATATCATTCATCCCTTAATATTTTATGTTTTTTTGCATTCCAAGGTCTTGTCTAAATCCTCATTTTCTCTTATAGAGAAGCCTTTGTTTATATCCTTAAATATCCTATCTATTGAGAATGGTATTTTTATGGTGTTAACATGGGTGCTATTATTTAGCTTGAGGTTGATAATTTTGATCATGAGGAACATTTGGAACAAAATAGTTTTGTACATGAGCTTGCTAGTTTGGTTGATGTTAATTGTTTTAAGCATTTGTTTGAGGCCCAAGGTTACCTCTTCTAGTTCTTTGAATTGTGCATCTTCCCCTCCTCATTCTACTCAAGCCACTTCCTCTTTTCAACCTCCACCTATTTTTATTCCTTAATTTTGCATGCCTTTTTTCACACCTCCCACTTCCATCTTGGATGCTACTGTTATGTCTACTATTCCTAGTATTCTATCTTATTACCCCTTTATTAGTGCTACTCCTACTTCTACCTTTGTTGTACCACATTCCAATGTTTCTTCCATTCCTTATTGTTGGCATCATACATTATTTATATCTATGGAATTCCATTGTAATTAGTTAACTAGAATTGTAGCATACTCATCTCTTAACATGGATTAGTTAAATAGGTGTGTGCATAAGTGTAGTCCAATTAACTAGAGAGCACACACACACACACACACACTTCACTCTTGTAAGACTTAATCCTTAAAAATTATACATGTAGAATTGAGTAATTCATGCTAGGGTGATGTTCTTATACAACCCTACTATTGTAATGGAATTAAGATATAGAGGTTCAATGAATGAAGTGTTGAATTTCTACCAATTTGTCTATTGCATGTCAATTGTTTAGATTAGCATTTCATTATCTTCAACAACAAATAGATAGCCAAGAGTGCCCCAAGCTTTGTAAAATATTATTCAAGTGATAGACAGTGATAGAGGCATAGATTGCCTCATCTAGAATCTAAAAGTAATTTCTTTGCTCCCCTTATCTTAAGTTTTAAAATTGATTTAGGAGCAATTTTAAGGATTTCTAACTTTCTTAGAGACTTATATTACATATGTATATCTAGATCTTGGAATTCTTTTTGGATGTTAATATAGAACCTTATCAATAATTATCTCTATACATACATACACATATATATACACACATATACATACATACATATATACATGTATATATGTATATGCATATGTATGTATATGTATACATGTATACATATATATGTATATGTGTTTATGTATATATGTATATGTATATGTATGTATACATAAATATACATAGACATATATACATAAACATATATACATAAACATATATACATAAATATTTATACATGTATACATACATATGCATATGCATATACATATATAACACATACACACACTTCACTCTTGTAAGACTCAATCACTAGAAATTATACATGTAAACTTGAGTAGTTCATGTTAGCATGATGTGCTTATAAAACCCTACAATTGTAATAAAATCAAGATATAGATAATGAATGAATGAATTGTTGAAGTTCTACCAGTTTGTCTACTGCATGTCAATTGTTTAGACTAGCATTTTATTATCTTCAACAACACATAGATAGCCAAAAGGGCCCTAAACTTTGTAAAATATTCTTCGAGTGACAAATAATGATGGGAGCCATAGATTGCTCCATCTAGAGTCTAAAAGTAATTTATTTTCTCCCTTAGAGCAATTTTAAGGATTTCTAACTTGCTTATATATATGTATGTATGTATGTATGTATGTATGTATATCTAGATCTTGGAATTCCTTATGGATGTTAATCTAGAGCGTTATCAATAACTATCTCTATACACACATATATATACACATAAACACACATATATACATACATATATATGCATATATACATATATATGCATATATACATATATATGCATATATACATATATATGCATATATGCATATATATGTATGTATATATGTGTGTGTATGTGTATATATGTATGCATATATGTATATGTATATATGCATATGTATATATGTATGCATATATATGTATATATGTATGTGTATATATGTATATGTATGTATGTATGTGTACACATACACACATATATACATACATATACATACATATACATATATACACATACATACACATATATATACACCCATGTATATATATTTACACACACATACATACACATATGTGTGTATAAATGTGTATATATGTCTATGTATATATACATATATGTGTGTGTATATATACATATACACATGTATATATACATATAAATATATACACATTTATGTACACACATATGTATATCTATACACATATATATAGACACACATATACACACACATATATACATACACATACATATATACACACACATACAGATATATACATACATATATACATATACACATATATACATACATATATACATATATACATATATACATATATACATATTTAAATATACACATACATATATATGTGTATATGTGTATATGTGTTCTATAACTTCCTTGGTCAAAACATATGAATTTTGTAGACTCGAGTATTTTGCATTTGTAAATATTGATACAATTTAAGTTCTAGAGTAATCTAGCTCTAAATCATAACTTTAAAGTTATAGCTCTGAAATCCCAGCTTTGAATTTATAGCTCTAGAATTATAGCTCAAAGTTCCTAGATCAAGAGTGGTTGATTTTAGGTATCTTTGTATTTGATTAGAAGTCCTTGTAGGAATAAAGGAGATCATGCATTAGCATAGGGATAAAGATATAGGCTATAATCTTAGGAGGTAGTCACAAAATGTTTTGTATTATGTTAGTAGTTTTGAACTTTAGGGGTTGATGAGTTTTTAGGTATGAATTTAACTAGCCAACTCAAAAAAAAAAGAAAGTCAATTGTTGATAATGAATAGCCTAGTTAAATATTCAGCATAGATCCAAAAATTAAAGCATGTTTGAATTCTTATATACATATCTATTTCATCAATGAAGACGAGTTTTTCAGTATTTTGATAGTGATTTCTTGATCATTTGGTCCTAGTCCAAAGTGGGGGAGTAAGGGCCCACTTCTATTAAGGAGGATAGATAATGTATGCCACTTATAGATTAGATTATATCTGCATTTTAAAAAGTAGTTTTTTTTTTCATCCATTACTTTTCCATTATGTTAAATAACCTAATACAATATGTAGGTGTAATATATATTGTGTGCTATTTTGTTTACTTTCTTCATTGCAATAAGTTGTTTACTTTATTTTTGTGTTATTTCCATTCCCAATATTTAATTTTAACTGTCATGCTTTTTTTAAAGATTCCATTCCAATTAATTCCAAATGTTAGTAGTAGTGTTGTTTGAAGATTACTATCATAGTTATATATTTATTTTGATATTCATATTTAGGTAGATTTATTTTCACTTACAAAATTTATAGTAGGATATATGAATTGAGTTTATATTTGTTTTTAATTCTAGATAAAAGACTTGTTGATCTAAATACTCTTTTTCCCTATTATAAATAACAATTGAGGCTTCCCTAGTATGAAAATTATTAACATTATTTGAATTTAAAATGGAGGCACAATTATGATCCTTACCACTTTTTGGCACCATTTCAAGAGACTAGTTTATATTTTATTAGTGGATTATCATTGGAGTTGGCATTACATCATTATTAGAAAGTCTCCATTAGAGGTTATGCCTCTTTACTTTGTTAAAGAAAAAAAGGGTTATATGTAGTAATGTCAAATAAACCTTTTTGACACAAGTGGTGTAAGTGAATATTGATAATGACTCTATCATGACATATTAGTTGAATGTGAGTGTTAGTTGATGGCTCCTTTAGGGGTAGTAAAATACATTATTTTAATACATTGTTCGACCAAGAGATTCTAGAGGAAGATTTATGCATAGTGCAACAGTGAGTCAACATAGCGGAAATAACACAAGAAACTGATATGTGAACATGAAAATTTATTGAATTAATAATATTACATGCGATACATGCCTCATGGGAAAATATCTAAGGATCATAGGCCTACCACAGGGGCTTTCAACAATACAACTGGCAAATAGGCCTTATTACATGTCCTCGAAGGGCTTATTAAAAAATAGAATGAATCTAAAATTACTTCTAAAACTACTGACTTCCTAAATGATTGCAAATGCTTATAAATATGCTTCTCAAGCTCCCACAAAGGTCCACATTGGCCACAAGGATTAATAAACCCGATGAATGATCATACATGAAGGCTGACCTCAAAATATGGAAAGATAACTCCATGTGAAAAGAAATAACTTGCGAAACTTCAGGATAGGTCCCAATGAACCCAAGATGCTTGTATGATGTATCATTAGGCTTCACATGAATTGGACTAGGTCCGCACTAAGGAATCCGGACCAAGTTGACCCCAAATTCTTTGATTGGTAAACACAATGAAATTTTGAGAGTGATAACTTTCGATAGACAAATGCAAATGATGTGAAATCTAGATATGTGATAGATGTCCATGTGTATATGCTATATCCTGCTCCATGAGCTAAGAAACAATGATGCGGTAAAATGCAAAATGAAGTACCGAAATTGATACTAAATGCAATGCAAGAAAAAAATGTTTTTGGTTGATATTAGATTGTTTTACAACCAGGGATGCTCTTGCATTAGACACCTAGAGTTGGAAGAGAAGTGAGTCCCTCTCTTTCTATGGATAAGAGGAAAACCAAGATAGTCCACCTCATCCTGAGATATCCATGATGAATCCTCCACTAGATTGCATTTCCACTTCACAAGATATTCTTTGTACTACTTGTTCCTAGTGCTTCTTCCGATTTTGGTATCTAAAATCTACTCAATCTCTTTTAGTTCTTGATGTGGTAACTACTCCTTGAAATCCACTTCATCACTACTGCCAGTTGACTATCCTTCATGAAACTCATAAATGTTGGAAATATTGAAAATAAGTGATATACCCAATGTCTAGAGTAACTCCACTTCATATGCATTTCTTGAATCAAACTTCCTTAGAATCTTACATGGTCCAAACTTCCTCATCTTCAACTTGTTGTAGGTTCTCATTGGAAATATCACCTTCCTCAAATGTACCATCACTTCATCTCCAATAGAAAATTCCTTATGTCTCTGATGCTCATCTGCCTTCTCCTTATACTTACTGTTCATGTCTTCCAAATGATTTCAAACCTGATTACGCAATACCTCCATGAAATCTGCAAACTCTTCTGCCTTTGCACTCCTTTTTCTCTCCATACTAATGTCTCTTAACTCTACTACTCCTCTAGGATGTGTTTCGATAATGATCCCAAACAATGTCTTCCCTATACTCTAGTTAACTGAATTATTATATGCAAACTCTACCTATGGTAAAACTATATCCCAACTTCTTGCCTTATTTCCAACCAAACATCTTAACAAGTTACCCAAACTTCTATTTTTCCATCTATCTGTGGGTGATATGCTGAAATGAACTTCAAATCTATCTTCATCTTCTTCCACAATGTCCTTCAAAAGTATCTAATGGACTTAGTGTCTTTGTCTAAAACTATACTCTTAGGTAATCCATGAAATCTCACAATCTCCTTGAAAAATAAGTCAGCAATATGCACAACATCATTAGTCTTCTTACAAGGAATGATATGTGTCATTTTAGAAAATCTGTCCACTACTACCATAATTGAATCATAGCCTCTCTATGTTCTTGGCAATCCCAATATGAAATCCATGCTTATATCTTCCCAAGGTCCCTTCAGTACTGTCAAAGTTTTATACAATCCAGTATTCTGACTACTCCCTTTTGCGACTTGAAAAATTCTACAATTTTGAACTTACTTCCTTACATCCTTATATATCCGTGGCCAAAAATATTGTTCACTTACCAAATATACTATCTTGTCCACTCTAAAATGTCTTGCTAAACCTCCACTATGCTTCTCCTTGATCAAATTCTCTCTCATTGAACTCCTTGGTATACACAACTAATTCCCTTTGAATAACATACCTTCTTGAATGAAATAATCCAACCATTGGCTTTGTTCTGTCATAACTAGTTCTTTACATGCTCTCCAAGCTTCATCAAAATCTGCATCACCTTCATACATATGCTTCAACTCCTCAAATCCCAGTACTTCTACTCTCATCTTTGTCACCAAATTCCTTCTCCTACTCAATGCATCTGCAACTTTATTTGAATTACCACTCTTATGCTTCAAAAAAAATGTATAACTTTGCAAAAACTCAACCCATCTCATATGTCTAGTTCAACTTTCCTTGACTATTCAAATACTACAAAGCTTGATGATCTCTATATAACACAAACTCCTTAGGTAACAAGTAATGTCTCCACTTCTTCAAAGCTTGAATTATGGAATATAATTCCTAATCATAAACTGAAATCTTCTTATGGCATCATTCAACTTCTCATTGAAATAGGTGATAGGTCTTCCTTCTTGATTGAATACTACAATTGTATTTCCACTTGCATCACAATCAACTTGAAATGCCTTATAAAAATTTGGTAATGCTAACACTGGCTATTCTGTCACCTTTTGCTTCAATAGTTCAAAACTTCTTTGTGCTCCTGTCGTCTGCTCTAAATCCTTCTTGTCTCCTCTCATTGTCTCTGTCATAGGGTTACAAATTCTACTGAAACTTCTAGTAAACTTCCAATAGAAACTAGCTAATCCATGGAATGATCTCACTTCTCCAATATTCACCAGTGTAGGCCAATCTACAATTGCTTTCACTTTTTTAGGGTCCATCTTCAATCCTTCAACAGAAATAACAAATCCCAAGTATACTAGCTCTGTCTTCATGAAACTACACTTCTTGAAATTAATCAACAAATTCTCTTCTCTCAACCTCTGCAATATTTGTCAAATGTGCAACAAATTCTCTTCTCTATTCTTACTAAAAATTAGAATATCATCCAAAAAAACAATGACAAACTTACCCAAGAATTTCTTCAATACCTCATTCATCAATCTCATGAAAGTGCTTGATGCATTGGTCAATCCAAAAGGCATCATTAACCACTCATACAATCCTTCATTTGTCTTAAATGCAATCTTCCATTCATCTCCTTCTTTGATTCTAATCTGATGGTATCCACTCTTGAGATCAATCTTTGTAAAAATAATTTGCTCCACTCAAACAATCCACAATGTCATCCATCGTTGGCAATCAGAATATATACTTAACAGTGTTCCTATTGATTTCTCTTGAATCTATACACATTCTCCACTCTCCATATTTCTTTGATGCAAGTACAATAGGTACCGCATATGGGTTCAACTTTCTCTGATCAATCCTTTCCTCAACAACTCTTGAATCTATCGGTTCAACTATGCATTCTATATCAATGTCATTCTATGTGTTGCCTTGTTCAGAAAACTTGCTCATGGTATAAGATCTATATGATAATTGATACTCCAGATTGGTGGAAGTCCCTCTAATACATTCTCTGATATGATTTATTCATACTCTATCAACAACTCAAATACTTCTTCACCCTCTACGGTGGGATTATCCACTATTGGATTACCATCTATCCTTGGAATCAATGAAAAACCCATATTCTCATGCTTCAATCCATCAAGAAATTTCCTCCCATATACCAAACATAGTTTGGCAGTGCCACAAAATTCAATCTTCTCCTCTTCCTCTAAAGGTATCAACTTGATTCTTTTTCCATTTGATGTCATAGTATAAGCATTCCTTCTTCCATCATGAATTTATTTCTTATTATATTGCCATGGTCTTCCTAATAGTAAATGCCATGCATCTATAGGTATAATATCACACAATACTTAATCCCTATATGACCCAATATGAAATTTCACCAAACATTTCTCATTCACCAATATCTTATGATCATCTTGAATCCATGCTATCCTATAAGGATTTGGATTTTTCAATCTCTCCAAATTCAACTTGGTTACCATATCCTTTGAAACTAGATTATCAATACTACCATTATCAATGATACCTTTACATACCTTTCCTCAGGACTTACATCTAGTTCTAAATAGAATCTTCCTTTATGGTGGTTCCTCAATCACTTCTTCATGCATCAAAGCTCTCTTCATCACCAATGATTCACCTTTCTCAGGTTTCCCAACCGAATTAGGGGATCTAACATATTCTTCATCCACATAAGTTGCTCTTTCGAGATGCTCAGGTTTCTTTCTGGTACTTCTTTGATGAAACTCAAATGCTCTATGTCCACACTTGAAACAAGCTTCTCTGAATGCTCTTCTCTCAGATATTCGTTCATCTCTCTGGTATCCTTCATTACAATAATAATTATGACCTCCTCTAGCACAATAGTATAAATTTATGTCTTCTCTTCCTTTGTGGTATGAATTAGCATCATTTTCTTCACTCCAGTAGGGCTTTACATCTTTTTTCTGTTCATAAGGTCTTCTTTCTCTGGATTGGCATCCATTCCTCTAGAATCTTCCTCTTGCACTTCTCTACCTCTGTTTGAATTTCTTGTTCAACTTCTCTTCCACCTTCAATGCAAATTGGTAGGCTTCTTCAACTAATGCCATCTTTACTAAACTCAACTCTTCTTGAATGTTTGTTCTCAGTATATTGATATATTTGGAAACCTTTTCTTTGCTTGCTCAACTATGAACATTTCTGCTTATCATCTTGTAGAATTCTTCAATGTACTCCTTCACAAATCTCTCCTTTTGTCCCAGGTTCTGTAATCTTTTCAACAGTTCAAGTTCATAATCTATTGGTATGAATTATTTCTTCAAATTTGTCACCATTCTATCCCATTTGATGATTCTTTCTTTGCCTCTCCTATTTCTATCCAATTGAACTTCTTTCCACCATAATGCAACATGACCTTTCAATTTTGTTTTTGCAAATCCGACTCTTTTTGGATCTTTAATTTCATCATATTCAAATTATTCTTCCATTTCATTGATCCAATCAATCAATTTCGTAGGATTCAAATTTCTCACATAATTTTGAATTTCAATTCTAGGTCTTTTTCCCATCTTTGAAGTCACTTTTAACATCTTGATTTGATCTGATTCACAACATGTTCTGCTTCATCACCACTTTCATAATTTTGCCTAAGGTTTAGGCCTCACCTTTGATCTTCTTCTATAGCATCCAATCAGACTCGCATCTCATGCATCATTTCCAACATTTCATCCATTCTCCTAGCAACATTCTCCATAGCAGCTACTCTCCTTGGTGGCATATCTTCCCTGACAATCGGAGATATGGCTACAAGGGTTTCAACTACCTCACAATCAGAGATTGGTTGAAAAAAATGCAGTTTTCCTCAGGTTAGCGATTTTTTCACCTCAAGGAATGCCTTCAAGAATAAAAAACTTGCTCTGATACCACTTGGTGCATTCACTGTAGGAGGGTTCCAAAAGGAACTATCCAAACTATGCAACAATGAGTCAACACAATAGAAATAACACAATAAACTAATATGCGAACATGAAACTTTATTGAATTGATAATCTCACATGTAATACATGCCTCATGGGTGAATATCTTAGGCTCATAGGCCTACCACAAGGGCTTTCAATAATACAACTGGAAAATAGGCCTTATTACATGCCCTCAAAGGGTTTATGCAAAAATGTAATGAATCTAAACTTACTTCTAAAACTACTAACTTCCTAAATGATTAAAAATGCTTATAAATATGCTTCTAAAGCTCTCATAAAGCGTTGGCCACAAGGATTAATAAACTCGATGAATGATCATACATGAAGGTCGGCCTCAAAATATGGAAAGATAACTCCATGTAAAAATAAATAACTTGTGAAACTTCAAGATAGGTCCTAATGAACCCAAGATGCTTGTATGATGTCCCATTAGGCTTCACATGATCTGGAATAGGTTTGCACTAAGGAATTTGGACTAGGTCAGCCTCAAATGCTGTAACTGATAAACACAGTGAAATTTTGAGAGCGATAACTTTTGGTAGATAAATGCAAATGATGTGAAATTTGGATATGTGATAGATGTCCATGCGTAGTTTCTATATCATACTCCACGAGTTGAGAAACAATGATGTAGTAAAATACAAAATGAAGTACTAAAACTGCTACTAAATGCAATACAAGAAAAGAAATGCTTTTAGTTGATACATGATTGCTAAGTTACAACCGGGGATGCTCCTGCATCAAGATGGGAGCATGCACACACAATATTTTTATCACTTTTATTATTCATTGTTTGTGGAGGTTAGAAGACCAATATAGGGGTTTTTATTGAAGGAAAAACCTAAAAAAATCCTAAACGAATTTTCTTTTCTTTGAATTTGTAGGTATTTTGAGAGCATTCAACTACATAGATGTTTGTAATTACTCTCATATTTGTTGTTCATTTCTTTTCTTCATTGAATGCAATGCAAATTTTTTCATTGTGTATTTATTTCTATATTCATTATTTGGTATACTACCGGTATGTTCTTGTTTTTTATTTTATAGATTGGGTGAACTATTGGGTGAGATTTGGATGGTTTTTAGAAGTTCTCTAATATTTTGGTAGTATGGATGATAATGCCTAGTGTAGACATCTGTGGCTCATTGACATCTTAAGAAATAAGCTTCAATGTTTGGTGCATGGTTTCTCTCTTTGTTCTATTTATTACTTTGTTATCTACTTCTATAGCTATTTATTCTATTTTCTAAAAAATAATATTTTTCTAGTTTCTCTTATAGTTTAGTTTAATAAAAAAATTCCATCCTTAGTTTTAAAGAATTTATGGATTTAAAATTATTTTGTTAAATATCAACAAACTAGCACAATCCTAATGTAAAGTGGAGAAAATAGTTATCTCAACATCTTAGCTAAATTATAATTTCTCACCCTCTTTTGGTAACAACACAATATTATTTATCATGGTTATCCTCATTTATATTTTGGGGGGCATGGAAAACTTGATCTTGGGGCATGCATTCTTCCTAAGGGACTCCCCTCTTCTTTCTCCCCCTTTGTATTACCTTAAACATTCACATATCCTACATGTAAATGTTTTAAGGGGTGACATACCTTCTAGCCACATCTCCATCCATACATGCACCTTATATTATAGATACACTCTTGCAATATTGGTTATTGATATGCTCCTTGTAGCATTGGTAGAAGGTGAGCCACCTAGAATGATATAATTTGTTGTTTGTGTGCCCTTCAAATGGTCTACCTTGGTATCCTGTGAATCGCCTAGCATAATATAACTTGATATCTTGTGCACTTCATATGGCATACCTTTTACACCCATGATCACTCAGCATAAAAAAAACTTTCTAGCCCATGATCCATCAAGGTATTATGATTTTCATGAACCCTAGTGATAGAGAAAGCTAGTGCATGACTAATGTACTCTAATTCATGTCGATTGATTCCCTATCTCTTTGTATCCATTCTCTCCTTCAAGTAATCGATGAAATCCTTACAATCTTTTCCGTATGCAAGAATTCATCTATCTATTTGCTTCTTTTTGTTTTTATTACATTTTGGGGACAATGCAAAGTGCATTGAGATAAATTCCATATCAAAGTCTCTTTTAATTTCTTAACCCAAAATTTTCCTTTCTTTCTTTGTTATGTGCTTTTCTCCTTTGTGCATGTGTTTATGTTTTCATCTATATGTTTGTGATGTTCTAGTATAGTGGTTTTGTAGGTTTATGATTTCTAACTCTACTTCTTGTGTAAATTTTTATTGTCTAACATATCTATTTTGTAGGTTCTCAATCTGGGGGCATGGTTCCTTGGTTGAAGATATTTTTGCATCCCCTATAGTATCCTTTTTGGTTCCATGATGTTATTTAATTTTTAGTATTTCCTTTATTTACTTTAGCATGAATATTCATCTATTTCATAAGCCTACTAAAATGGGGGCAAAATGTAATGTTGAAAATTGTATACCATTGCAATTTCATGCTATGTTCTATGATCACTTTGGTGTCCATTCCATTAATGTGTTTCTAGGATCATCTTATCCCTTGTATTAGTCTTTTTACCTCACATGGTGCTTAGGTCTTGTCTCTCATGGTCTCTTTTTATCAAGTGAATGTCTCGGTTGTATTAACCTAGTGCTTTTCTAGTGTTTCATTATTTATAAAGCTCAAACTATCTAGACATTAGTTCTACATGAAAATGTTCATTTGGCATGCTAGTGTACCATAATTGTTTCTCGTTCAACTACTATTTTTTTTATCCTTATATCACTTTCCACCTTCCTAAGTTAGTGGTAATTGTTCAAGAGGAATTTGAATTTCTAGCTTCTTCCTCTTGCCTCCTCTTCTCACCTTTTGAATCTATATTTTATTTTTACACAAACATTCTCTCTCACATATATTTGAAACTCTATGACATTCACATAATCTCTCAAGATCTCTATAGTCTCTTACATGTATTCTTTGGCATTGGTTTGTCCTACAACATTCTTCTTAAGGCACTCTTGTTTCCTTGGCTTCCTCGATCTTTCATATGTGATATTCTCGTATTTCCTATGTACTTCTCTTCTCTATCTCCTTATTGTTATAACATATTTCTTTTGTAGTGCTCTTGAGCACCTTGGGATATTCACATCCTTGCTCCCTCTTTCATTTTAGTTTACACCATTTGCATAATCACTATTAACATTCCCAAACACACTTGGAGTAGGAGAACATAGACACATTAGTTTAATCATCTATATTATTGGTTGTCTATGGAGGTCAAAACTAATACAAAGGGTTTGAACTGAAGGAAAACACCCAAACAACCCCATTTTTTTCTTTGTTTTGAGGTATTTTGAGAGTATTCGATCACATAAATCTTTGCAAGTGATTACTTATTTAAAGAGGATAAAATAGAAAAGATAACATAAATTACTTGATTAAAATTCATAGTAAAAGATCCATGGTCAAAAAATATAAAAGAGGCAGTTAGAAGTAGGAGTTGAGGGTTGCTACATGTAGCACTTTTGTATCTTGCCAAGTAGTTCAACTCTTAGGTTCCATAGATTTCTTGGTCTCATGGATGCCATTAATTTTTTTAATTCCATTTCATTTTACACATCTTTATTTTGAACCTCAATTCAAATCCAAATTTTAGCTATTATTGATTGAATACACTTTATAGTTTAAGCCTACACTTTAAAGTCTAAATCAAATTTGTAACCAAGATGATTAGTAAATTTGATTCATTGTCTTGTTACTTAGAATTCAAACCTTTTAGTAAGGTAAAAGTATCTTTAAATCTAGAGTTTTTGTTAGAGTAATAAGTTGTTTTACTTAATTAATTTAATCATATTGGTTAATTAATTAAGTCACTTATCACTTTAGTTACTTAAGCTAAACTTAGGCACATTAATAATTAATTATTTATTAATTATTAAGTGTGCACACTAGGGTTTCCCTTTTTAGGGTTTGTTGATCTCCTTTCATAAGGATTGATCTCATTGTAATTATTGAATGAGAGAATATCTGTAGCTTTCAAATCTTCTTGAAAGTTTTCTCTCTTCTGTAGCTTTTTCTTGTTGAAGATAATTGCACATATTGTTTTGCAGATCTCTTGCATGGAAGGTGTATTTGTTTGTGTTTGATCCTGTGGCTCATGGTTTTGTGCTTGTTTCACAATTCAACATGGTATTAGAGCGTGGATTCAGCAAACCCCTTCTCGATTTATGAGGTTTTCTTCTTCAACAAGGGTTGTAGGCTTCAGATTTGAATCCCTTTTGCTTTCTTTACAAATTTTGGAGGAGGAAGTTTTTTAGAAGCATTTTGGCATGAATCAGACCTCTCCATTGAATTCAGAGTTGCCGGAATAGTCCAGATCGACCTTTGTTTCATCAAATTTGGCTTCCGTTTGTCAGATCTGTGAGGGTTTGAAGAAAGGGCCTTTTTGCTAGATCCAGGGGGTGTTCGATTTTTCAGAGCATTTTGAGCACAAACGGACCTCACCATTGCGTCCGGAGCGCCCAAAAACCTAAAGATCGACTGTAAACTCGCCTATACTTGGAACAGTTGATCAGAGGCAATTTTTTTTTGCTCAAACCCCGTACAGCCTCGCCTGCACAAATTTCGAGCTGTTTTCTTCTGGAGGTCATAACTTTCGTCCACGGTGTCAAAATTGAGCAAACGAGATATCATCGGAAAGAGAACTCAAAGTAATTTCCAGTGGTGCAGGTATTTTTTGGAGATTTTTTCTCAGGTTCCTGTTATTTCCAGTTAAAGTCAGATCTTCTTTTCCAGTGTTGTCTTCAGTATTTTCGGCATAACTTTTGCATATGATGTCGAAAATGGACAAACAAGATATCATCGGAAAGCTATTTTTGAGCTCTTCACAGTGGTGTAGGTGGTTTCCAGATTTGATTTTTTGTTTTTTCCAGAAATCTTTCTTTTTCTAATGTTGTCCTATTTGGACATTGTAGACATTATGGGCTCACATTGCATGTATTTATTTTTTGTAAACGCACTGAGATAAAGTGCCTCAACATTGTATGTGTAGTATTGGGTTTCTTGCACATCACTTTGTGCCATATTTTGTACTTGCACTATATTATAAAGTGTCATGGGGGGGTTGTGTAGTGCCTTTGTTTTTCCATCACACCTTTGTCCGGTGAGTGTCCCTCCATGACAACAGTGGATCCATATGATTCCAGCCTCATGTATGTGTGCTTTGTTTTGCACACCACTTTTTCAGTTGTAGGTGTTTTTTTGTGCACTTTCAGATGCTCTTGGTTCCTCTTCATGCACTACTTTCTGGCATTCAGTTTCAGTGTACCTGTCATGCCTCTCCCTTTTCAGCATTATGGGGGGGTTTCTACTATTGGTGTTAATGCTTCCTTGGTTTCGATGGAGTGAGATATGTATACAGTATTTGTTCCTATGTACTAGGTGGATGCAGCGGCTGGTTACCCATGCATTTTTTGGATTTCACCTTACCCAGTTACCTTTGTTTGCCATCTGATTCGAGTAGTGTCGTTGGGGGCACTCATGCAGATTGTTGTCTTCTTGATCCTGATCATCATATCTTCAGAGGAGGTTCTTTGGATAGAGTTTGATGTTCTTTTCAGACATTTCCTTGATTTATCATCAGTAGATTTTGAGGTTTTCTCTATTTCTACCTGTTTGTACATGGGTACCTTATATCTTTGCTTTCATGCATCTTTTTCTTTTAGCTACTTCCTAAGTTCATCTAGGGGGGGTGTAATAAGTTGTTTTACTTAATTAATTTAATCATATTGGTTAATTAATTAAGTCACTTATCACTTTAGTTACTTAAGCTAAACTTAGGCACATTAATAATTAATTATTTATTAATTATTAAGTGTGCACACTAGGGTTTCCCTTTTTAGGGTTTGTTGATCTCCTTTCATAAGGATTGATCTCATTGTAATTATTGAATGAGAGAATATCTGTAGCTTTCAAATCTTCTTGAAAGTTTTCTCTCTTCTATAGCTTTTTCTTGTTGAAGATAATTGCACATATTGTTTTGCAGATCTCTTGCGTGGAAGGTGTATTTTTTTTTGTTTGATCCTGTGGCTCGTGGTTTTGTGCTTGTTTCACAATTCCAACAGTTTTTATAGAACTAATAGATTTATATATCTTGGTTTATTGCTCTATTGTAATCTAGAGTGTATAGAGTAACATGGTACCACATTGGTATTTATGTTATAACTGTAGTAATTAGTCTTTGACTTCAATAGTATTTTTGAGGAGCCTAATCTCTATTTCATTGATTTTGAAAATATGAATTCATTGTATGTAGAATTCAAGAACTAAAAAGTGCATTCTCTAACTCTAGCTCTTTGTTTTACAAACACACATTCACACCATTAAGAGGTGCATTAGGTTTACAAATAAGAAATTTTTACATGTGTCAATTAAAAGTTCTTTGTTGTATTGAGAAGAATGATCTATCCTATAAAACAAGACAATCACGCCAACTAATTATATTTTTTTGGTATGAAACAACTTCTTAAAAAAAAATTAAGCATGAAACAACCACAACGAGTGATAATGCTTAGAGAGGATGTGTGTACTACCAATATGTTCTTATTTTGTATTTTATAGATTGGGTGAGATTTGGATGGTTTTTGGAAGTTCTCTAGTATTTTGGTAGTATGGATGATAATGCTTAGTGTGGATGTGTGTGGATCATTGGCATCCTAAGAAATAAGCTTCAATGTTTGGTGCATGGTTTCTCTCTTTGTTCTATTTATTATTTTGTTATCTAATTCTATAGATATTTATTCTATTTTCTAAAAAATAATATTTTTTTAGTTTCGAGCTTATAGTTTAGTTTAATAAAAAAAATCATCCTTAGTTTTAAATAATTTATGGATTTTAGAATTATTTTGTTAAATATCAATAAACTAGCACAATCCTAATGTAAAGTAGAGAAAATAGTTATCTCAACATCTTAGCTAAATTATAATTTCTCACTCTCTTTTGGTAACAACACAATATTCTTTATCATGGTTATCCTCATTTATGTTTTGGTGGGGATGGAAAACTTGCTCTTGAGGCATGCATTCTTCCTAAGGGCCTCCCCTCTTCTTTCTTCCCCTATATATTACCTTAAAATATTCACATATCATACATGTAAATGTTTTTAAGGGGTGACATACATTCTAGCCACATCTCCATCCATACATGCACCTTATATTATAGATACACTCTTGTGCTATTGGTTATTGATATGCTCCTTGTAGCATTGGTAGAAGGTGAGCCATCTGGAATGATATAATTTATTGTTTGTGTGCCCTTTAGTTGGTCTACCTTGGTATCTTGTGAGTCACCTAGCATAATACAACTTGATATCTTGTGCACTTCATATGGCCTAACTTTTACACCCATGATCACTTAACATAAAAACAACTTTCTAGCCCATGATCCATGAAGGTATTATGATTTTCATGAACCCTAGTGATAGAGAAAGCTAGTGCATGAGTCATGTACTCTAATTCATGTTGATTGTTTCCCTATCTCTTTGTATGAATTTTCTCCTTGAAGTAATTGATGAAATCATTACAATCTTCTCTATGTGCAAGAATTCATCTATTTATTTGTTTCTTTTGTTTTCATTGCATTTTGGGGATGATGCAAAGCATTGAGATAACTTCCATATCAAGGTCTCTTTTATTTTTTGACCCAACATCTTTCTTTCTTTCTTTGTTATGTGCTTTTCTCCTTTGTGCATGTGTTTATGTTTTTATATATATGTTTCTGATGTTCTAATATAGTGGTTTTGTAGGTTTATGATTTCTAACTCTACTTCTTGTGCAATTTTTTATTGTCTAACATATCTATTTGTAGGTTCTCAATCTGGGGGCATGGTTCCTTGGTTGAAGATACTTTTGCATCCCCTATAATATCCTTTTTGGTTCCATGATGTTATTTAATTTTTAGCATTTCCTTTATCTACTTTAGCATGAATATTCATCTATATCATAAGCCTACTAAAGCGAGGGAAAAATGCAATGTTGAAAATTGCATACCCTTGTAATTTCATGCTAGGTTTTATGCTCACTTTGGTGTTCAATAAATGTGTTTCTAAGCTCATCTTATCCATTGCATTAATATTTTTATCTCACATGGTGCTTAGGCCTTGTCTCTCATGGTATCTTTTTATCAAGCTAATGTCTCAATTGTATTATCCTAGTGGTTTTTAGTGTTTCGTTATTTATAAAGCCCAAACTATCTAGACATTAGTACTACACACCAATGTTCATCTGAAATGCTAGTGTCCCATAATAGTTTCTCGTTCAACTACCAATTTTGATCCTTTTACCACTTTACACCTTCCTAAGTCGGTGGTAATTGCTCAAGTAGAATTTGAATGATTTTCTAGCTTCTTCCTCTTGCCTCTTCTCATCTTTTGAATCTATATTTTAATTTTTACACACACATTCCCTCTCACAAATATTTAAAACTCTATGACCTTTTACATGCATTCTTTGGCATTGGTTTCTCCTACAACATTCTTCTTAAGGCACTCTTGTCTCCTTGGATTTCTCAAGCTTTCATATGTGATATTGCTTGTATTTCCTATGTACTTCTCCTCTATCTCATTATTATTACATCTTTCTTTTGTACTGCTCTTGAGCATCTTGGGATATTCACATCCTTTCTTCCTCTTTCATTTTAGTTTACACTATTTACACAATCACTATTACCATTCCCAAACACACTTGGAATAGGAGCACATAGACACACTAGTTTAATCATCTACATTATTGGTTTTCTATGGAGGTCAAAAACTAATACAAAGGGTTTGAACTGAAGGAAAACACCCAAACAACTCCAAAAAAAATTCTTTTCTTTGTTTTGAGGTATTTTGAGAGTATTCGATCACATAAAGCTTTGCAAGTGATTTATTATTTGAAGAGGAGAAAATAGCAAAGATAACATAAATTACTTGATCAAAATTCATAGTAAAAGATCCATGGTTAAAAAAATATATAAGGGGCAGTTAGAAGTAGGAGTTGGGGATTGTTAGGTGGCACTTTTGTATCTTGCTAAGTAGTTCAACTCTTAGATTCCATAGATTTCTTGGTCTCATGGATGCCATTAATTTTTTTTAATTCCAATTCATTTTACACATTTTCATTTTGAACCTTGAGTCAAATAAAAATTTGAACTATTATTGATTGAATACACTTTATAGTTTAAGCCTACACTTTAAACTCAATCAAATTTGTAACCAAGCTAATTAGTAAATTTGATTCATTGACTTGCTACTTAGAATTCAAACCTTTTAATAAGCTAAAATGTACTTGGTCTTTTGCATCCATTTTCTTAAACTAAATTTAAAATCTAGACCTAGATGTTTTTTTAAATATAATTCATCATCTATTTCAAGTTCAAGCTATGAAACATCACAAGACTACATGAATCGTTTAATATTTTACAATTCAAGCTTGCAGTTAGCTATAATAGATAAGAATTTTCATGTCTAGAGTACAAAGTATCTTTAAATCTATAGTTTTTATAGAACTAATAGATTCATATATCTTGGTTTATTGCTCTATTGCAATCTAGAGTGTATAGAGTAACATGGTACCACATGGCTATTTATGTTATAATTGTACTAATTAGTCTTTGACTTCAATAGTATTTTATGAGGAGCCTAATCATCTATTTCATTGATTTTGAAAATAAACATTCATTGTATGTAAAATTTGAGAACTAAAAAGTGCATTATCTAACTCTTTCTCTTTGTTTTACAAACACACATTCACACCATTAAGAGGTACATCAGACATACAAATAAGAAATTTTGACATATGTCAATTAAAAGTGCTTTGTTGTATTGAAAAGGACGATCTATCCTACAAAATAAGACAACCACAACTAATCATATTTTTTTGATATGTCCTTGGAACTTATTCATCCCATTTATTTCCATTATATCTAGTCCTAATGCTCAACCTAGATTGTATTTTGTTAGCTGAAAAATGTGAAATGTGAGGGTCGGAAGAAGCCAAGGAGTGGCAGAAGCCATGCAAATGCAAGTATTTGAGTTGTACGATGATAATAGCCAATCCAATGCAAGTATTTGAGTTGTACGATGATAATAGCCAATCCGAGTGGGATATCCTGGTCGACAAACAGCTTATCGGGATGAGATAGGGAGTTTTCTCCACATGCTAGAGGGCCTTATCCAACTCTTGTCTTTTTCCAAAACTCTATTGTTTACCTACTTGTATCTTACAAAGATGATAAGCTCACCATGGGCACATATTAGAAAATAGTAATAATCTAGTGACAAAATTAATAAGATTTGAATAGATATCACTTTCAAAGTGTGAGAAATGATTCACATCTTTTTTAGTATTTATTTAAGCATATATATATGACTATAAGAATTGTGTAGCCCCTTATTGTAGTGCATTTGGTAAACCTTTTTCACGTGACGGTGGTATTGGTGCAATATGCCCTCTAGTACCACGGGGATGGAGGGGAGAATAGACCTTGTGACCTCTTACCTGCAACATGATGCTTTTAGCCAATCGAGCTAGGCCCTCCGCCCCTATTTATATAATTTATTATTAAGATTGATGTTATTATATATTTGTAATGTTAAATTTTTTGTATATTTAAGATGTTATTTGATTGTGTTTATTTTGAAAGAACAATTTAATATAATTATGTATGAATACATGATGCAATTTTATGTAAAGTTAGATTCATTTTGTTATCATTATTTATTTTCATTCATGTGTGTTTTTATAGATTTGTCTTCATTTTTTGATATGTTCATCTTAATTATTTACTTCTAATGTCTATTTATACATCTATTTGCAAATATTCTATTTCCACCTTAAGTCTAACACTTTTTTTCCAATCAATCTCATGAGTGGAGGAATGATCCCACACCTATAGATCTAACCTTAATAAATCCAAAATTCAAATTCAAAATTGGCTAGCTCTTACCCTTTTATTAGCCATTGTGATATGGAAAGAGCAAGCAAACACAATAGTCAAAGATTATATTCCCACAGACAAAAGACAAAAATCTTTGCAATAAAATAAACTAGAAAACTTGTATTTCTTCATATCTCCTATGCGAGGAGAAAATAAAATTATATAGGCATATTAGATGCCATGTTTGTATGATTTGAAATATCTTGCAAATCTCAACACGAGATGGAAAATAATAACCAATTAACAAATACAATAACAACATACTAACTTAAGCTAAAACTAACATTTGACTTTTATAGTTTTACATAGGATGAAATAAGATAAACTAATAAAATATTAAAATAATCTTATTCTATAGCCTATGAGTAATTATACCCTGTGAATCCTCATCATTCCTCCCAAAAATATTGACATTGGACTCTAATGCTCTCAAAAGAGAAGGAAAATCATGAGATAGTTGACAATGAGAGATCCAATAGGCTTAATGTGGAAGCTAAACTTGCTTAGCAATAAGGTAGGAAGTGGTGGAACCATGTCGACTATGACGAGTCTTTGTGTCAAAAACTCTATTAGAATTGAGTTGTAGCTAAAAATATAGAACATCTAAAAGATTCTTGATGAGAAGCTCAATCTCTATTATTGAATCATGGTAGTGATTGAGAAGATCAACATTGATAACATCATGGATGCCCAACTATGTTGAAAAATCAAGTGTAAAAGCATTATCAAACACCTTTTGAAGAATAGTGTAAGGCCCATAACAAAGTGCATTGACCTTACTCTGTGCTTTCTCCTAGACGTTTGTCCAAGTATAACCAAACTCTATCCCCAACTTGAAAAGTACGAGGGATACAATGATGGTCCATAAGTTGCGTATGATTTTGCTGAGTCTTCTAAAGAATTTAACTACTTTGGGTTGAAGGTTCTATAAATGTTGGATGAAGGCTTGGGCCTTATAGATTTTTATTTTTAAATATGCATAGTGGACGAAGAGGGAAGTGATAAGGGCAACTCGTATGGACCTAAAGGTTGAAAACCAAGACATACCTCAAAAGGTGAGTGAACTCTAGATGAGTGAAATTCCCAGTTGTATGCATGCTCTATGTGGTTTAGGATCAAATACCACTTGGTAGTAGAATTATGGTGCTAAATACTCAAACTCTGTATAAGAGTGTGGTTCACAACTTTAGTATGACCATTAATTGAGGATGAAAAGTAGTAGAAATTTTTAGGGAAACTCCCAAAATATTCCACAAAGATTGCCAAAAATGGCCCACAAAATATGTGTTGTGATCATAAACAATGCTAGTTGGTAAACCAAAATATCCCCAAACAACATCAAAGAAGAGTTGGGATAAGTCATGTGCAAGAATTGTCTTGCAACATGGGATGAACTTAGCCATCTTGTTGAATCAATTGAAAATCACAAAAAATAATCATGCCAGTGAACAATCAATGGAAAACCACTAACCAAATCCATGGAAATTCTCTCCCAAGGATGAGAAAGAATAGGTGAAAGAAAAATCAGCCCATCTTTCTATTGGTTGGTTTGGAAGAACAACAAACTTGCATATCTCTTGAGGAAATGTAGAACATATCACTGCATATGAGGCCAATTGAAGATGTGTTGTAAATGATGAAATGTTTTTAATAGTGAAATTACCAACATAAACAATAGAATGTGCCTCCTTGAGAAGAGAAGTTCAATGATCTCAAAGTACACACTTTATTCAACTTATAGAGTTACCCTTCCTTGATATGTAAATTTTGAAAAGGTGTAGGTAGTACCAAAATCAAGATCTTGAGCATATTTAGAAGACCATGTCTGAAATCCCAAAATAAGAAGTGGACACAATAGTTAAATAATGTGTTGTAGGAGGACAACTCAAACAATTTGAAATATTGTTGTTGTTCCCCTTCTTATACTTGATGACCAAGTGAAATTGTTGTAAATATGAAGCACACTTCATATTCCTAGCTTCTTCAGTTTTATTTTGAGATTGACGAAATTGTAGAGGCAAGTGATCGGTATGGAAAAATATTTATTTTCCCAAAAGATAAAATCTCTAGTACTTGATGTCTTGGATCAATGCATATAATTCCTGATCATATGTAGAGTATTTTTTTTAGTAGTTGAGAAAGTTTCTGAATGGGAGGCCACAAGATGACCATTTTTCTTTAAAATAGCTCCAAGGGCATACGGTGAAGCCTCTATATCAATCTCAAAAGGTTGTGAGAGATTTGGTAGAACAAGACTAGGTGCAAAACATAATTTCTTTTTCAATGTGTTGATAGAATGAGAATATTTGTTTGTCCAATTGAAAGCAACATTGGTCTTTGTCAAATGGTGCAAAAATACAACAATATCTGAGTAATGTAGGATGAACTTATGATAGAACATCCACTTTCACAAGATCTACCTTAATTCCATGTTCATCAATAACAAATACAAGGTAGGAGATGGATTTTTGACCAAAAGAACACTTAGGAAACTTGGCATACAAACTATTCTACTAAATAGTATGAAGAACATGTTCTAAATATTGAAGATGGAATTTACAAGTATGAGGAAAGACAAGCATATCATCTAAGTAGATGATAAAAATGTGTCCAAAAACCATGAAATGCCTCATGCATCAATCACATGAAAGTGGTAGGAGCATTGGTGAGACCAAATGGCATCACAAGCCACTCAAAAAGACCCATTTTTTTCTTGAAAGTTGTCTTCCATGTGTCCTTTGTTTGAACTCTAACCTGATGATACCCACTTTTTAGATCAATCTAGGAGAAGAATTTGGCACCTTTAATTTGATCCAAAAGGTCATCAATCCATGTAAGTGTATATTGATTTTTTACAGTGATCTTGTTTAAATCCTGAAAAACAATACAAAGATGCCAATTTCCATTCTTCTTGAGCACACAAAATTTGGTGAAACATAAGGGGATGTATTTGGTTTAATGGAACCTTTGGACAATAATTTTTTTTTATCTCATCATGTTGGAGAATTGATTATCCATACAATGGGGCATTAGGAAGAGATGTAGTAGGAATAATATCAATAGTTTGATTGATTGCTTGTTTTGGGGAAGATGTATTAATCTCTTCAAATACATGTGAATAAGACTGCAATATTTTTTAAGAGTAGCATGTGGTATGGATATAGTGAATTTTGCTTAAAAACCATTAGATTCTGGCTTTATGAAAATTAATGCAAGCTCTTGTGCTTGATTGATAGCTTTATGTGCTTGTTTGTAATTGAGTACTATATTTGTGGTGCTCTTAATAAATTTGATTAAGTATGTCTTTATTATCCTATTGTAGTGTATATGTTTTATTAAAGGGATCATAATGAGCTTTACTATCATATTGATAGGGTTTACCTAGCAAAAAACTATAACATTCCATAGTGGTCACATCACAAGTGACCTTATCAATGAATTTGGGAACAAATATAAAAGAAATAGTGCATGTGTGTGTGATATATGAGGATGAACCACTATCATTCCATCCAAGTGAATATGGATGAGGATGTGTGGTGCAGGAGCAACTGTTTGATTTCTTTCCTCCATGAGGCCATTTGTAAATAGTTGCTCTATTTTGTGTATTGGGTCTTATAATAAGGTTATCAAACCATTTTAGAGGTGTTTGAGTTTTATGAATTCATATTTTAAGTCATTTTTCAAATAATGTTTAAAGTTGTTCCATATTGTAAAAATTGTAAAAGTTGCTCAAGAAAGTTGTCAAGCAACTTGTCAAAAAATGTCATTAAGGTGTTTTGTCAACAAACTAATCAAAAGGTGGTTGAAAATAGTTTGTTTTGGTTGGAAATGTATAAATACATCCTCCAATACTCGAATTGGGGTTGGAGACATTATTTGTGAAGTTTGATGAATGGAAACCTCAATTTTTGTGTGCATTTTCTAATTCTTACATTGTTTTTAGACTGAAGTTGTGCATTGTACAGCCTGGTATGGACTCATATTATGGATTATAATATATGGATGGAAATTTTTTTTTTCTAGTTTACAATTATTTTTGTCTCATTGAATTTTATTGAGTTTTGTGGGAGATATGACTATTTTGGTGAGACTACCCTATTCTAACAATATTGTGCAAAATTTGTAGTCTGAAAAATGTGATGGTATGGATTGCAAAGTCTATATTTTGGATATGAAACCAATTGGATTTTCTTTCCATATGAATATAATTTCATTTGCTTTAAGTATCATAAAATTTCATTAAAATTTGAATAAGTTATGACCATTTTTGTGAGGGCGGGTCTAAACCCTACCTAGGGTTTGCAGTTTTGGGAAAAATGCAATAACTTTCTTTTCCACCGTTGGATCTTCCTAAAAATTGGAGGAAAATTATATAATTATGTTTTATTCAATATCATTGGAGTGATTGGATTCATTATTTGTTTTTTGAAAGTTATTAATGACAGTTCGTTGCATTAAATTGTGGGCTGCCATGACAATGTTTCCAATATGATCTAGAATGCACTTAATCATTGTTTGAGATGAACCAGTCATGAAAGTTGTCAAGTGAATCAATTTTATTGTATTTTTGTCATTGTTTATGATTTCTAAGTTGTGTTATTACAAAGTAAGCCAAGAATTCCTAAGAGAAATAGTTTTGTATCATTGCTTTGAATGATTGGTTGAGTTGAATTGTGATCCTCCTAGCACTACATCAAATTGGTATCAGAGCCCAATAAGTTATGGGTAGAGGAATATTTTGTGTTTGTGTTTGTGTTTGTGGTTTTGTGTTGTGTTGTGTAGGTTGAGGAAGGAACCCAATTTCCTAGGTGAGGCTTTCCTAGGTGAGGCAAGGTGACGTGGAAGCAAGGAGGGACTTGCTTGTGAAGATGGATTTGTTGAGAAGATTGGAAAGATGTTTGTAGGCTAAAGATTCACAAAGAAGGAAGAAGCAAGAAGAAGAGAAGAAAATAAAAGAGGACAAGGAAAATAAAACTAAGAAGGGCCAAGAATTTATGCAAGCATTAGAGGAACTCAGTAAGAAGATAGAAAGGATGGAGGCTGAGACAAAGCGGTTGTATAGGCAAGTTACAAGTTGGCATTTGACAATGAAGAAGAGAGTTGTGTGGCCCATCAAAAAGATTATTCAAAGAAGGAAAATACAAGCAAGGATGGCAGCAAATGAGGCAGAGGTAAAGTTTGTTGAGCAAAGTAAGTTACAAGTTGAGATGCATGATATTCCAATTGTGTTTGAAGATGAACAAACCTCTTTGTTTGTTGATGAAAATATTGCTGAGATTAATGATATGGTTGTTGTTGGTATTAAAGTAGATGATAAAATTTTTGTTGATGAAAAAGTAGAGAAGGTTATTGATGTTGATGATAAAGTTGGTATTGATACTCAAGATGTTGATGATAAGGTTGTTATTAAAGATGTTGCAAATTTGTTTGCTAATGAGGTATATGAAGGTTTGCAAGAGTATGATGCAGGTTATAGTTATGGTGAACATGTTGTTATATGGTACTCTAATGATGGGAATGAAGATATAGATGATGCTACTGAGGTTTATACACAAGAAATAGAGTTTTGGAGCCTAGAAGTTGAGAAGATGATGGAGACGAGATGGTATAAGAAGAAGAGGAAGAAGGATCTAGGGGTAATTACCAAGACAAAGGACAAAGTGAAAAGGAACTGGGAGTTCAGGAAGAAGCCAATTCAAAGGGGCTTGAATTCTTTTCCCCCCGGGAGTTTGGTGTAGGAGCACCTGTTTGATTTCTTGCCTGCATGAGGCTATTTGTAAATAGTTCCTCTATTTTGTGTATTGGGTCTTATAATAAGGTTTATCAAACCATTTTAGAGGTTTTTGAGTCTTATGAAGTCATATTTTAAGTCATTTGTCAAATAATGTTTAAAGTTGTTCCATATTGTAAAAATTGTAAAAGTTGCTCAAGAAAGTTGTCAAGTAACTTGTCAAAAAAATGTCATTAAGGTGTTTTGTCAACAAAATAATAAAAAGGTGGTTGAAAATAGTTGGTTTTGGTTGTAAATTTATAAATACATCCTCCAAAACTCGAATTGGGGATTGGAGACATTAGTTTTGAAGTTTGATGAATGGAAACCTCAATTTTTGTGTGCATTTTCTGATTCTTACATTATTTTCAGGCTGAAGTTGTGCATTGTATGGCCTGGTATGGATTCATATGATGGATTATAATATATGGATGAAAATATATTTGTTTCTAGTTTACAATCCTTTTTTTCTCATTGAATTTTATTGCGTTTTGTGGGAGATATGACTATTTTTGTGAGTCTGCCCTATTCTAACAATATTGTGCAAAATTTGTAGTCTGAAAAATGTGATGGTACAGATTGTAAAGTATATATTTTGGATATGAAACCAATTTTATTTTATTTCCATGTGAATCTACTTTCATTTTCTTTAAGTCTCATCAAATTTCATTAAGATTTGAATAAGTTATGACCATTTTTGTGAGGGCAGGTCTGAACCCTACCTAGGGTTTGCAGTTTTGGGAAAAATGCAATAAATTTATTTTCCATCATTGGATCTTCATAAAAATTGGAGTAAAATTATATAACAGAGAGATTGGATTCATTTTATTTTTTTGAAAGTTATTAATGATAGTTCATTGCATTAAATTGTGGGCTGCCATGACAATGTTTCCAATATGATCTAGAATGCACTTAATCATTGTTTGAGATGAATCAGTCTATGAAAGTTGTCAAGTGAATCAAGTTTGTTGTATTTTTGTCATTGTTGATGATTTATCAGTTGTGCTATTACAAAGTAAGCCAATAATTCCTAAGAGAAAGAATTTGTATCATTGCTTTGAATGATTGGTTGAGTTGAATTGTGATCCTCCTAGCACTGCATCAATGTGGATCCATCAAAAAATGAAGTTTGTTGATAATTAAAATTCACAATCAAGTTTTTCTGCGGGCCATTATCAATGACACGATTAACAAACAAATCATGTGTTAGGTGAGCACAAGTGATAAAAAAATTCACATCCCCTTGAAATAGAATGATGGTTCATCAAGGTGGCCTTATTGAGTCTACCTTTCAACTCATCATATGTGCTATCATCACCAAAAGTCTTGATGGAAAAATTATTCTTTTCCTCATCATTAGACTATACAATTAGACTCTTCTTCTTTGATTTGATTTATATTCAGGATTTTCATGACCCTTATTTATATAATAGTTACAAAATTTACCATATTTATTAGTATTAGAAGGAGAATGAGTAGAATGAGAAAAAGAGGAAGGAGAAGAATTTTTCATTTTAGAAAAAAATTGTTGTGGTTGAGAACTCAAAGCTTTTAGAGGATCTACAGAAAATGAAGGTCAAGATGCTCAAGATTGGGAAAAAATTTCTTCTACAAATTATGTTTGGTTGAATACAATATCAAGTGTCGCTAGGGTAGTATATTTCAACTCCCTAAAAAATTTCTTGTAATCCACTCTTGAACTTCAAGTTGAGAGAAGCAACTAGATCTTGCACTCAAAGTAGTATCCTCAATCAATTGAATTGGTAGACGTAATCTTGTAGAGAGATATATTGTCCTTTTTGTAATTGAAGTCACTTGACATGTAAATATTGATCATAGTTGAAAGGATAGAATGTCTTTCAAAACTCTAACAAGTTCATCCATGTGTTGATAGGACTTTGATCATTTCTTTTGTTCAGTAACCAAAACCTTAGCGACACACAACTCTAATTTTCCAAAAGGAACCTTATCATCATTAGTGATCACATTGCAAGAAAACCATGTGTCTCCATATCAAGAATCTAGGTGTACAACACATCAAGATCTTGGAATCTATCATAGATCTTGACCTCGCATTTGGTTGGAGGTCGATGGCCTTTGGGACCAAGAAGTTGCTGAAATATAATATCATTAACTTTATCAATCAATGTGGTTATTACACTCACAATTTTGAAAAATTTCTTAGCTAAATTGGAGGCCATGTTATTGTAGGTTAGAGCTAGTGAAATATTTTAAGCCTCCTGTTGATGGGTGTTTTTGCACTTCTCAACATAGGCAACACACAAGTGCACTACCTCTCTTGAAAGACAATTTCCTACAAACAAGTTGCAGAAAATTACCCCAAGGTCTCTCTGGTGTTAGGTCATGACTTGTAAAAACAACTCAGTGGATTGATGTGATTTGCTGGTAATCACAAGGGGCATGGAAAATTTGCTAAGTTGGAAGGGAATTGGGTCTTCAAATGGAGTTTATTAGATTATGAGAGTGAGGTGCAATTGCTGCAAATTCAAAATAATAGTCTAAAACTCCATGTTCAACATCAGATTTGGCTTTACAATGATGTTGGAACTTTTCCTTAACTACTATTTCAAAGAAAGGTCAAAAGGGAAAAGGGAGGTAAGATTTCCTAGACTTGCAACTAATGATGAACAATGATAGTGGAGGATGCTATAGTGGAAAACCTTCCTAAAACTAAGTTCCACTTAACCAAATAGCATACAGTCTCATAAAACTAGTGCTATCTTCTAAGGTTTGCAGATTTTTTAGCTTTCATTCACCATAAAGTATGAATAAAAGATGAATTTTAAGTGCAACAATAAGTTAATGTTTAGACTAGCTTTACACTATTGTTCATCATCAACAAACAACAAAAAGCATGAACATGGAAGGCATCAACACAATAACATTCTCCAATATTAATGGACAATAGGAACTAAACTACTAAAGGAAATTTGAAGTACTTAGAACAACAAACTAAATCTACTAATTTTGAGAAGATGAATCATGCAACATGTGAGAAACACAAGAATCCACCAAAACAATGAAATTCTATTGAAATTTCTGCAACATGTCTTTACAAAACTCAATTCTCTCTTTGAAAATGAGAGGAGACCCCTATTTATAGTTTTCCAAAAGTGAAATGAATGGATAAGATTAATTTACAATGAGTGGCCCAAATTCAATGCAAGCTAGGGTTTCACCTACCCCCAATATTTTACAATTTAAAATAGGCTATTCTTTTCTTTTTCCCTATTTTGTCCTCTAGCTTATTTTGTCTTTTAGTTACTCTGGCACTATAGCAGTTTTGTTTTCTAGCTACCTTCTTTGTTGTGGTTGAAAGTTGTTAACATCTACCTTCTATCTGATGTATTTGCAGCATCTCCTTTCAACCAATCAAGCGGGTCTTGTTACTAATTTGTGTCATTGAGAAGCAGATATGTTGCTCCTGATCTTGGTGAACAACTCCTAGCAGATCATGATCATTTGATGAAGGGAAAAACAACTCCCTTTTGTTTCTGACTTTGGTGGACAACCTTTTGCAGTTTTGTCACTTAATTCCTTGGCATGTATATGTAATTTAGTCCTCCTTGACAAGTTGATCATTTTTTATGTAGATATCCCTTTCCTGGAAATCTTCATTATCCTTGGTACACTCCCGTAGATGGACATGAGGGCACTTCCTCCTACAGACTTGGCATGCGGCATGTAGGTCCCTCTTTTAGGTTGCACTCTTTATAATTTCACCTCCCTTTCTCTTTAGACCAGGTTTTGAGTTAAACTCCCTCATTTGACAGTGCCTCTTGGTAGCAACATTGTAAGAAAATTTCCTAATAACCGCTAAGGCCTGGCATGACCTAAGAAATTGGACCTGCTAATATCAAGCATTTTCACCTTGAATTTAGAAGCCCTCTTTCTAGTGCCATCTCTATTGATGGGTTCTAGGAAGAGAATCAAGCACAAAACAAATGATGACTGGAGCAATATGCAATATGTTCTTCCCTTGTTCAACCCTCCTCTTTTGATGCCTTTCTCGACAGGCCTCCTTGATGGACCCGCACCAAGTACCATAAATCCTGCAAGCAAAATATGCAGTAAGTGCTTTCATATATGTAGAGGCGAAAATACTAGTTAAATCCTACAAATCAAGCATTATATCACTAATACATCATCAAAAGAGCATAAAATTCATCACCATTCAATATTTGGAGCTTATTTGGGTCATTTAGAGAATTGTGGGCCCAATAATGTGGGTTTCCCCGAGGTGGAAGCTGTTAGGAGGGACTCGGAACAAGATGGTGCTGAGGCCATAGAGACTCGTAGGTGGCCACCTGTAGTAAAAGTTCCACATTGTGATATTGGCGATCAAAGTTCTTATGAGGCAATTTGTCACGTGCAAAAATTGGGCACATGACACTTGAAGTCACTAGATTAAGCTTTTAGGCATGCAGGTGTAGGAAGGTTAAAGGACGTTTGGAGCCTTCGTCATTAAGTAACGGCCCTTAGGGAACAACGACCTGCAAGTGGAAGTCTGCACTATGGGGCCTGCAGGCATCTTGGACATTGAGCGTCATGTGCAAAGGTTGGACCAATTCAAGAGATGTGGAGGATGCCTAGTGGATCACCATCGTATGGTTTCCATTAGGAATGGTGTTAGAGGGACAATGGTCCACACGTGGTGGTCCGCATAGGCAGACCCACAGCGAGCTCACAGACCCAATTCACGCCTTAGCAATTTTTAAATTTTGGAAAAGGAAGAGTCCATTACATAACCCATCATGTGAAAGGATGTAGGTGCAAGGGTGTTAGGAAATGGTAGTAGGGAAGCAACCACCCGTATGGAAATTTCCACATGGTATGATCACAAGGTAAATCTAGGTTGAGGTCACTTGGCATGTGCAAAAATAAGTGATGGAGCACTTTCAATTGTCTTCCCAACCTCTTTTGATCATGCAGGTGCAAGGAGTGTAGGCGTAGAAAATGGGAAGGGCACTGATGTTTGGCTATTAAGTAACTGCTAAAGGCAAATGACGTCCCACATTCGGATACCCACAAACGGACTTTCGTAGACGGAAACGCGCAACCAACAACTCGCACACGAAAACCCGTAGTGAAATTTTTGCAACATCTAAACAATTTACAAACTTGACTCAGACCTATTTGGGCATGCACAAACATTCATTTTATGGGCCCTACATGTTGAAAAATTGAATTTTACACCTTTTTTGAGATGCAGACATTTGGAAGGTGGTTGTTGGAGGCTTCGGCGCCGGGACATCCTTGGCGGAGGAAATGAACAAAAATTCTACTTTAGGAAGGAACATGTCGAAGGCCATAAGGAACAAAAAAATGAGCGTGCATCGGCCTTCCAAGGGAGACCCACAGATGAGGGTCCGCCATGGGCGATATCTGCCAAGTGAAAGCTTGGATGGAGAAGTCGGGTGTAGAGCCTGCCATGTGGGTGGAAGTGAAGGGTTAGTCACTACTTAGTGGTGGAACACAGGTAGAAACCTGCATGAGGTGACCCAAAGATGGAAACCCACAACCAGAACTCGTAGCCAACAACCCTCAAATAGTAATCCGCAACCAACAACCTACATACAACAACCCACGATGAAATTTTTGCAAAGGAAAAAGACTTTGTGAAGTTTAGATAGGTGAATTTGGTCAAGAGGTGCTTGATCATTTTAAGGCATGTGACCAACTTAGGCTCGGGGATAGGGGCACACAAAACGAGGTAGGAGCAAAAATGACTCGTTGGGAGCAACAATGACCTGTCGGGAGCGAAAGAAAGGGAGTCCCTTCCCTTGGCGAGGCGTGTGTGCAAAACATGCACAACAACTCCCAAAAATAAAAAATGGACAAGCAATATTGGCCAATACTCCACCACACTTGGGTTTGAAAATAAATAAATAAATCAAGAGATCATTTAGAGATGGAATAAAACCAATTTACAAGGATGTTTGAGACTCTACTAGACACAACACATGACAAAATTTTAAGATCAAATTGCTCGTAGTTTGCAAGTTATTAAAATGAAATATTTTTTTGACAACCTATGAAAATAATAAAATCTAGAGTTTGGGAAATGGTGACACAAAATAAATTGGAAAGGAACTTTGTAAGGTTGCTAAACACCATGTGACCAATTTTCAAAGAAGAATACCTATCAAATCACAAGTCATGGAATTAATACTCTCCTAGATAATTAAAATAAATATTTTTGAGACATTTGGGAGAAATCAACAAAATAAACTCTTATAAAATAAAAAATTAGGTGTCATATTTTTAAAGAAAAACCATGCCAAAAGAATAAAACCACATTTTTAGACTCAAAACCATATTTTTGGATGTAAAACTATCAACAAAACTATCTATTTTCTTTTGCATTCAGTAGTTGGAACAATAGTATTGAAAATACAATAACTTCTTTAGTTCTCAACAAAATTCAAAATATTCTAGATAGTGGAGATTAGTGTGCTCATAACCCGAAAACCATTGTATAAAATATTTCATATATCCGTGAATCAAAACTTAGCTTTGATACCAACTGATATGAAAAGAGTAAGAAAGCACAACAATCTTAGGTTAAATTCCCACAAACAAAAAAAAATAATCTCTAAAATAAAAGAAATTGCAAAACTTGCATTTCTCCAATGTCTCCTACATGAGGAGAAAATACAATTATATAAGCATATCAGATGCCATATTTGTATGATTTGAAATTTCTTCCAAATCTCAATGTGAGATGAAAAATAATAACCAATTAACAAATACAATAATAACACACTAACTTAAGCTAACCTCCTAACAACTAGGAAACTAGCATTTGAATTTTATAGCTTTACATAGGATGAAATAAGATAAATTAATAAAATATTAAAATAATCTTATTCCATAATCTATGAGTAATTATATCATATGAATCATCATCACATTGTGAGACAACAAAATACACTTTTACATGATGTATTACTATCTCCTTATGGTTAAATACATATAATTGCATTCATTTGCCACCCACAAGCATTGTTTATATTTTTAAATTAGAGCACCTACAATGAATATTCCTCCACTGATGCAAAAAAACAAGACTATGTGGAAGGAATGGAAGATGACGAGAAGATTCGCATCATCGAACTTATAGTTTCTAAGGTAAGGGTACAATAAATGGGAAATTTTCCCAAGGTGCAAAAATTTGCACCATTACACCTAGTAATCCATCCAATACAATTTTTTATTGTTTTGAGAAGATATCTTGTAAAATATTTACAAGAATATTAAAGTTGTCTGGCTGGATAACTAATAAAAAACACATCCAGAAATGGATACCATGTACATGGATATACTCAATAAAGTCTAATTTTTCTACTAATCAGTCAATCTACAAAGGTACAAGTGTTCTTAAAATTTTGGGATGAACAAAAGTCAATACAATACAAAATTATCTATACCCAAAACTAAAAACTATGAGCTCTCTAGTTCTATTATGCAATTTATCTTTATTATGCTCCTCTCCTTATACCAAAATAATATTCTCTCTCTAATCCCTTTGAAAAATGGTTCTCAAGGTAGATATACCCATGGCGAGAAGGTCTACAAAATGTCAAAGGATCATGTTGCACTGTTGTATGAAAAACCTTAGTTGCAACCTCCACCAATGTACAATAGCCAAGTGTCCATTGTAAATCCAATCTAATTGATAAAAAAATGTGGAAGAAATCCCCCTAACTCGAACCATACATTTGAATTGATATTCATGTGTTTGAGTGCAATAAACAAGAAAAAATATCCCATAAAATTAGTTGAAATGGTGTTTGGTAGGTGTTGTGTGATAGAAAAGCCTCTGCAGAGAATATATGAGATGTGGGCATCACATTTCCTCCTTTAATCCCTACCAAATAGCATTTAGAATCACTCACAAAGAACTACAAATTAAAAAATAGTTGCAACAATGATTAAGCCATTGATGGTGGTAGATGAAAGCCAATCCTTTCAATTTTACCTCTTGCAAAAATTTGACCCCCTATGGGATGCAAGAGGATGGCCAAGATAAGAATGTAGCATAAGAATCAGTCCCATGTAGGAGATCCCATTGACATCAGGTAAAATTGAGCCAATAGGGAGGTTTAGATGGAGATCAAGATCCCACACAAGAAGATATTTATCCATCTTTTCAATATTTAAAACCTTTGTAGTAAAACCAAACTTGACTAAATACTTGTGGAAACATCCATTTGGATAGGATATTAAGCCTAGAAACACAACTAATCCAAATTGAGAAAGAAAACCTACATAATCATAACTTTTATTCCTTAACAAATTTCAAAAACTATAAAAAGAAACCAAGCTTAAATTTTTATGTTGTATCAAACTGTACCTAGAAATTTTGTAGAGGACCACCCATATTAGGTATCTCATATTTTTTATCAATAATGGTCAATTAAATGTAGGGAAGATCAATAAAGAAAAACAACATAGAAATATACTCAAAATTTTGGGGTGCCAATAGACCCCACTTCTAATATTTCCAGTAGGGGTTGGAGGAGTTGATGCCACTTTTTTGAACCATATTAGTTAGAATTTCCCCCATGACTATAGCAATTTTTTTATGATCATGGTTAGAAAGGTAAAACTTGACCTTAGTTTCCTTCCATGACATGAGACTCATAGAGGTTCTTGAGAATAAATATCGTAGACATTGAATTCCATTGAATTCCTTTCTTGTGAAACCTTAGGGTACACACTCAAGGAAAAATGGTCAGAGGGTGACCTTGGTCTTGTAGAATGGGGGACCAATCTAGATATTATGTTGGTTGATAGAAAGACCATCATGGAAGCCTGAACCATTCTAGAAAAGCTAGGGCTTCATGACTTCCCAAGCTCTCCAAATTATTTTGATAACCAAATTTCCTTTAATATGAAATACATTCTTCATGGTGAGAAGGGTTTGAAACCTAATCCCCTTCCAAGTTGGACATATAGAAGGATTCTCAAAGGCGATACAATGCCAAACAATAATTTTATAGGCTTCATCTCCATTAAGCACATGGATAATTAATTTGGCACAAAGTTCCAAACCTTTGCACTATGTGGATAAAAGCCCCAAATCTCTAGATTTATGATGGAGACAACAAAATTCCCAGCCAACCCAATGGAAACCCTTGTGCTTCTTTGAGGAAGACAACGAAATATCTTCTTGTATGTATGTATGTATGTATGTATGTATGTGCGTGTGTGTATGTGTATGTGCATGCGTATGTGTATGTGCATGTGTATATGTATATATACATATGTGTCTATGTATATGTATATGTATATATAAATGTATATATATATATACATATGTATATATAGATGTATACATAAATATATATGTATATATACACATATTTACATATATATTTATTGTTAGTGTAGGTTTTTTTTATTTTCCTTATGTTAGAAGATATTTCTTTTTCCTACAAATATTATTAAGCTTGTTTAGATCATGTAGACTTGATTATTATGAGGACACATGGTGTACTCCATCAATTATATGTGTAACTCTCTCCTACACATGGGTAGTGTTATACCTTGCATAACCACCCTATTTTGTCTTTTCCCTTGGGCCTTTGGTTTTCTGCCTTAGGCGTTTTCTTTTTTTTGAGTTCTGTCGGAGGCGGAACCGAAACCAATACCAGACTTGGAAATTCCTTCCAGGTTCTGGTCTTGTTCCATTCTTGGTTCTGCTTCTGACCGTTCTTTATCTCAGTTCTTTGTTCTTTCGCGGAGTCAGGTCCCGATCCAATTCGGGGTGTTAAACTTGCTTCAGGTCCCATCTCGGGTCTGACCCCGCCTTTTCTCTCTCTTCGTTGGTCTTTGTTGGTTTTTATCTCCTGTGCCTTGGGTGTTTTCAGCCTTGCGCATCTTTTTCTTTTTGTTTTCGGCAGACTTGGAACCGGAATGGGAACCGAACCTTGAAACTTGAAAAAGTTTCTGGTTCGGGTTCCGTTTCCATCTCGATTCCGCGTGTTTCTTTCTTTCTTTTTCCTTTTCTTCTTTTGTTTCATCGTGGGGTTTTCCCTTCTTTTTCTCTTTCTTTTCCTTCTCCTTTCTTTCTCTTTTCGGATGACATTGGAGGCGGGCCCGAAACGAAATCCGAACTCAAAACTTGAAAAAGTTTCTGGTTCGGGTTTGGTTCCAGTCCCAATTCCACTTTATCCATTTTGTCTCTCATCCCCATCTTGACTTATTTCCTCCTCTGCCAACTTTAGGGAGGTGTGTTTTCGGTTAAAGTTTGGTTCTCCCTCAGTTGGAATTCAAGTTTTCTCTTGAGTTCGGGATTTTCCACCCCATCCAGATTTTCTCGAATCTCGCTCGAACTTTGGCTGAGTGTTGTAGGTTCAGGGATTTTCAATCTTCGTGAAAATCCACGTGGACCATATTTTCATGGATTTCTTTCTCCCCCAGATTTTCCTGAAATCCATTGTTCCCTGTTTGTTCCGGGTTTTCCGGGTTGTCTTCTCCTTCACGAAATTTTGTCCTGCGCGGATTTCCCTGAAATCTGGTGGAATGTGAAGAAGTATGGAGTAGTAAGGCTAGTTAATAAATGATGATGCATTTTATGAATAATTGATGCTATTTTGAGATCTCACATGTTGTTCCTTGATTGAAAATGATCGGATTAAGTTTCTAATGGGTGTTTTCATGCTTATTCTGCTGGAATCCGCCTGGCTCAGAATTCTTTGAAATTCCTCCCTGGCTTGGATTCTGCAGGTCGGCCTGAAACCCTAACTGTTTGTATAATCATTTTGTTCAAAGATTTAACGGTACCCTACTGACATAGGATTTGTTTTAATGATGATTTTGATTAATTAACTTCTGTTTGTGTGATCTTTACTGTGGTTTTATTTGATTGAATGCAGGACTAAATCACATACAGGATGATATTTGTCAAGGGAGCTCAGTTGAGGTGCATTCTTCAATCCAGTTGGTCATGAAAAATCAGCTAAGGCAAAGGTCGGAAAGACTCTCCTAACCTCTTGCAGACTGGTGGCTTGGCTATGTCTGCTAAGGATCAAAAGGGGGCGTTGGAACTACACAATTTTGATGATATTACATATTGTCCATGCTCGCAACATTTCTAGAAAAGTCCCACCATGAGCATATTTTTCCCATATCTGGTCCTGTTGCACTATAGATTCCATCAAGTCTGGATACTCCACATTATAGGTCAAATCACCATGAGATCATCAAAGTCTACCCAACTTATAATGCATTTTTCTAAGTATGCGTCTCTGTTGTCTATCAACAAGACCTTAGGGATGCCACAGCGACTGGAGTTCACCTGCAGTTGCCTATCGGCAACACATCATTCAGAGTCCCAACAACTAGGAGTTTCCTATAAGCATAATTTTTTCTTCGAGGAAGGGTCTCGATGAGATCTTAATGTCTCACCGACCGGCGGTGAGGGCATACACTATCGGCAAAATGTTTTCTCTTCATCAAGAAGTCTTGGCAAATTCATAAAGTCTCATCGACTAGCAAAAAAAAAGGGCATCGGTGGGAGTCATCTTCTTCGGCATATGGTCTCAGCGAATTCATAAAGTCACACCGACATGCCACAAAGGGATTTTATCAGTAATCTTCAATGAGAGAATTAGTAAGTCTCGGTGACCAAAGAGTGAACATGTGGAGGCTTTTGCCAAGACATGAGGTTTCTATACGACATCTCCCCGACAAAGGAAGGTTACAACGATACATGTGGAACAAGGAAAACATGTCGATGTGACTATAGCGAGGTCTTGGTAACAACGTGGGTCGGCAAAAGTTGAAAGTTTCACCGAAGGGTTCTCCTTTCGCCATAAGGTCTAAGCAAAGGAGGAAAGTTTCACCGAAACAAGAGTTCAGAGAGAACGAGAAGAAATCGGTAAGACTCTAAGCGAATGAAGTGCCTTCGCTGTGATGTCTTACCGACGCGAAAAGTCTTGCCGATCAAACAAGCCCTCCTCGAACTCAAATAAACTCTCACTGAGACAAAGAGAATTTGGTGGAGGGTCTCAGCAAAACAATAAGCTCTCGGCGACATGGCATACTATCGGCATAATCTCTTGCTGACTCAACAGTGTCTGGCTGAAATGAAACAAAGTCATTAGAGGATAGGACCTTGGTGTGAGGTCTCATCGAAGGGGGAAAGTTTCACCGAAACAAAGGAAGCTCGGCGAGAGTGAAAGAAATTGGCGAAAGGTCCTGCCGATATGATAGATTCTTGGCGACATGCAAGTGAGTCGTGATAAGTCTTGCCGACAAAGGTTCCCTGAGGGTTTTCGAGGAAGATTTAGACTCTCGTCGGGAAGTCTCAGCAACTATGAAAGTCACACCGAAGCAGGAGGAGTTCGAGCTCAGAGGATAAGGAGGATATCGGGGAGACTCCAAAAGAAAACAAAAGCTTTTCCATGTGGTCTCAGCGAAGGAAGGAGGTCATGTCGACGGGATGTCCCTTCAGGGAGAGGAAAGGTATGCACCAAGAGGTCTGACCGATATTCAGGAGTCTCGCCGATAACAAGAATGGGCTCGGTAAGAGAAGAGAAATTTGGGGTAATGTCTCCCCAACTCTGATAAGTCCATAATAGAAAGGAAGCCGAGGAGAAGAAGAAGTTGTGACTCATAGGGACAGCTGTAGTGACCACCGATGGAGGTTGATTAGAGTTAATAGTAAAGTGCCTTGGAGCATTCAAGGTGACCCTGGCAGAGTTCAAGGTGGACACAAAGACAAAGAATAAATGCTGCAACTTCAAAAAATATCAAGAGGCTTCTCCTAAGCTCAAGCCATCACCGACCCAGACAGCAAGGCTCCACACCTCAGAAAGATCTGAGGGCTGACTCTCCTACAGTCTGTAGATATTTTATAAACCCTAGTGTAGGGGACAACACATTCCTATTGGTACATTCTGTATATAAGGAATTCTTGCCTCTTTGTAAAGGCTAGAACTTTTATTGTTAGCACTTCTAGATTAGAACTTCTAGGTTTTGTAAACTTTTATATTGAGAACTGTTTAAGAATTATAATTTTTAGGAGTTAGTCAATTAACAGAAGGAGATAGAGTTGCATCTTGATTCTTAGTAATAAGATCTTTTTGTCTTCTTGGTTAGTAGTAAGGTTTTAGTACAGACTGTAATGTATTTTCTAAGTTCTCTTAGTGTAGTTGGAAACACTCTGGAGCCGTAGATTCTCTGTACACTGGTGATTGTTCCAGCTTTATAAGTATTGCTTATCTATTCTATCGACAGTAGAAGCAATAAGAGTTTAATCTACGTCATGTTGTGTTCCTGAATGATATTTGTCTTAATTGATCATTTGATTTGTGAACTCTTCAAGGAATGAAATGTTATTTGTGTTTTATTTAAATGGTAGCTAAAAAAAAACTGTTATGCGAATTAGCACTGTGAATGAAAGAGGCTATGTGTCAATCACAAGTTTACTTTGTTTTGCATTTTTGGTTTACAAATTCCTTGAAGTTAACAAGTCTAGTTAAGGTTGGATGAACTATTATTTTTTTCTGTTTCAAAACTCTGACTTATCTTTTTATATTTCTTGAAAAACCCCTGTTAGAGTAGGTTTTATTTCATGCTTGATCTTAGAACAATCCAGAAGCTCAACACTAGCAGGGCAGTTAAATATTACTGTTGCATTGACCACTAAGTAATATCAACATAGTTGAGACCCAACTACAAAGACCTTGGGAGCTAAGGCATCCATGTGTTGCCTTTCTCTTTCAGGAGAAGCAAAATAACAATATTCTGCTTGCATTGTTGTGGTGCCAAAATCGCCATCAATAGGAACTAGCGCTAGAAGGAGGTCTAGAAGGGAAAGCTGGATAAAGCTGGGTTTTCATCCCCAGAGAAGTCCCACAGATTTCTTCGATCAGCTGAAAATCGACCACCTTTGATAGAACTCAAGACCCCAATAAGACACAAGAGTCATAAGACTGGGGCAACCATCATACCACCTTTATCAGCTCCGCTCACTCCACTAGGATTTTCACCAATACCCCAGTGGCTACCTATCAACCCACCATCACATCCATCTCAATTATCATCACAGCTGGTTCAACCCATACAACAGCTGGCTCAACCACCACCACTGCCACCAATGGAATTCTTTCAAAATAATCCCTCTCCGATGGGGACTATTCCTAGAGATTTTCATGACCTGCCTAAGAACCCTGAGAAATTTTGTCCTAAGTACATTCATGGCGAGTCAAGGAGTGCTGAAGAGCACATACAAGCTTTTAAGGATGCTTTTACTAGAGCTCAGATAGCCCACTAGGATGTAGTCTATAGGTTGTTTCCTTATTCCTTAGGGGATATGGCCTACAATTGGTACCTTAATCTCCCTCAAGGTTCTATTCTGACCTGGACACACCTGAAAAATGCTTTTATTAATCAGTCCAGAATCTATGTGGATCCAACTCTTTTATATCACCAATTCGCTACCATCAGAGAGGAACCAGGTGAACCTTTGCCTTTATTCAATACCAGGTTCCAATGAATGTCTAGAAGATTGCAAGATCCCTATTTAGTCACTGAGGATAGTGCCATTTAAGCTTACTTTAGGGTTATAGACCCCTTGCTTGGTTTGTTCTTGCAAAGGACCTATCAACCAGCTGAGATTGATTCTCTATCCAAAGTCTATCACCTAGCTATCAAGCTGCAACAACAATTCAATTTTCAACAAGGAGGCCTAGGAGGAGGTTTCCCTTCAATAGGCTATCAGATGTCTAGCCCAACTCCTCTATTTAACATTGTCCCAGGAATGTCTTCTTCACATTATGGGCCTATGTCTGAATTGCAGACCCAACCACTAGTTCCATTCTTTGCTACTGGAACTCCTAATCTCTTTCAACAACCACAGGTTCCTCAAAGTTCCCATGGTCATCCTAAGCAAATTGGAACATCAAATCATGGTGGTCAGCCACTTGTTGCTAATAATGTAGAAAGTGAGAAGACAATTCAACTTACGAACGAGGTAGAGACCCTGAAGAAAACGCTGTCTCTTGAGTTACAAACGACATGGCTCAACTTCGGTTGAACCCTTCCCAAAACCAAGGGAACTACCCCAATCAAAATAGCAGCAACCAGGGTACTTATCAGAATAACAACAATTACAACCAAAGGGGTTACCAGGGCCAAAACTCCTCTAATCAGGGTTATCAGAATCAAAATAGAGGGTACAACCAGAGAACAAATAACAACAGACAATGGAACACAGGGCCCAATAATGGGGGAGTTCCTCATAACTATCAAACAAATGAGGAGAGATCACATGACCTGAATTTCATGACTAATTGGTGTAGGCTGCATAATATGACGACCCATTCTGAGGTAAATTGCCCTCAAATGGAAAAAGTTGTCAAGATGGCACACGAAGATGCCTAAACTTTCCAAAGGAATTCCAACAAAGGAGGTGACTCAATGGATACTGTAATGACTTACGAGCTCTTTGAGGAGGAGCCTTCATTCTCAAGGCAAGAAGAAAATGAACCAGAGGAAGATTCATACAATGCCCAAGCCTTTCAGTCAAAAGGAGGACAATTTATGAGAAATCAAGGCAAGGGGCCATTCACTACATCAACACCCCCTAATCACATGGTGCCTCCAAATCAAAGTGCTGATAATAATCCTCCTCCACCAAAAGGCCTGCCTGACCTCCATAATAAGGGTAAATCCTATGTCATTTTCAAAAGTAATTCAAGTTATAACACAAAATTTGATGTTGTTTCTGAGATGCAGAGACAAAAAACTTCTTTCCCATTCTTTGACATCTTGAAGTGGTGCCCTGCTCAAAGGGAGATAGTGTTGAAAGCTCTAGAACAAGCTGATAAGTCAAAAGGAAAGAGCAATGTGACACCTGTTGGGGATGTGAATGCAACCTTATACAGAAACAAGGTAGGTACTCCACCTTTCATTAAGAGTTTAAGAATTTCTGGCAAGAACCTCCATAACTGTTTATTGGAATCAGGGGCTTCAGGAAATGTCATGCCATTTTCCATATGCAAGAAGTTAGGATTAAACCCCATTCAAACCAATAAGAAGGTCATTCAACTTGACAAAATATAGGTTAATGTGGTAGGGGAATTAAGAAACATACACGTTCAAGTAGGATCAGATCCCAGGATCCTAACCAACATAGATATTCAAGTGGCAGATATTCCCAAGACCTATGGTATGCTGCTAAGTTGAGATTTGATGAAAAATTTAGGGGGATATCTGTTGACGCCAAAAATTGATGAAATAACAGTGTCTTATGGGAAACTCAATTTAAGGGGGACCTTTTGCGCTAAACTGAGTGACCTCCAGATTTTTAAAGAAGCCGACTTCTTCTATAATGGGTTTTGGAAAGGGAAAAGTAAACAGATATAATGAAGCAAAGTCTAATCTAAGGCGACGTGCCAAAATCTACTGATGGGCATGATAAATCATAGATTTAGGGGCTTGAATGGTGTTGTTGCATTTCAAAACGTTAGAGAATTAAAATTATAGCATAGACAATTCATTTATTGACATTAAATAATATTGCATACATCCTCACTACTAAGAAGAGTCATTAGACATGATTTAGGTAAGTAAGCTTGTATTCAACATATATAGAAGTTCTTCAAATGAAATGTTTAAGATAGTATAGAGCACAATTTATAGTTTAATCAAAGTATAAAAAGCAATAGAAAGGCCGAACAATTGGCACAGTCTGAAAGTTTCTTGCAAATAAAAATAGTAAAAGAGGTCTGGTGTCTTTTGCTAAAACTAGTGTATTTTTCTCAAAAAATTTGGACCTCCTCTCATCGACAGAGAGAGTATATATAGCAGGAAAAGAAACCTCCCACTGATTTGGAGAATTGCAACCGAAAAGATCTCACAATCCCTTGCAATGATGCCTGCATCAGAAGGTTCCCAAGGTTGTTACAACAACATCGAGCTGGAACACATCCAGTCGCCTTGGGCACAGGTGCATCCTCCGCAATGATGGCAGTGGTCCCAGCAAGGCTTGAGTAGACAAATGTCACCCCTTGCCATGAATGATTATGACTAGCAGCAACCAATAGCGTTGTTTAGTTCATCCAGCCCATTGCTAGCATAACAGATTAGCATTTAGGCACGTGGCAGCCTCCTGCTGCCCGTATGAAAACTTCTCCCATCGCTACCAAGGACTTGCGAAAAAGCAACACGCGTCAAATGGGCTGAGATCCTTATTGCAATGGAGAGAACGCTGCATTAGCTGGGTGTGAGAGATGCGTGGCAGCATTTCGCTGCCCGTGGCTATTTATTTCCTTACTGCGTTGAAAGATTTGCGAACGGTTGCCACCTAGTAGAAAGTGGGACCCACCAAAATTTTTTAGAAATAAAAAAGAAACCTTACGGAGGCATTTCGCACCCCGTCGAGGCCTTAGGAAGCAAGCAACAACAACAACTCGTAACCGTGACACATGGAAGCCCAACAAAGCCTCCCAGGACCCGAAAGGAAAGCCGATTCCCGAAGTTGTGAAGAGAAGATGCGCAAAGTGGCAGACTAAAAACTCGATGGAAAGCCAAATAAAATCGGTGATGCATAGGTCGGGGCACACACAATACAAAAAGAAACCCGAAGGGAGTTGTTCAAATATTTATTTTAACAACTTTTGGCAACTATCAGGGGCGTTTTGAATAAGGAACGAAGAACCCAAAATAAATCTCTCTGGTGCTGCAGACCAGAGCTTTATCCATAGGGCTAATAGAGTCATAGTTTGGAAAGAGCCGCCTGCAAGGGCGACCATTCATTTTCGGACGACTTTGCCATTCTGCACAAATTTTTTTGTGCTCTGCGTAGATCAATAGCTTCCTTGTGAAGCAGCACATCGGGTAGACCGGTGCTTGCTTGTATATGGAAAATCAGCTGCGAGAGCGGATGAATGACTACTTTAATGTCAGCTGTCGTTGGGGAGCTGCTGAACTCCCTGAAATCCTCCGGGTCATTTTCCTTTTGCTTAATAACTTCAGCAATCTGTGTAGTTGTGGCAATAGAGCCATCCTTGAAGAATGGGGACGGCAGCCCCATCCTGCGTAATTCAGAGAAACTTCCCCATATGCCATCTAGTGCCTTACCTAGAAAAGCCGTGACTGCCTTAGTGAGTTGGAAAGCATAGTGACAATGAATGAATTTATTTGTCGTTTGGGCAGTAGCGTCCCGATCCTCAATACCAGCTCTAGCAAAGATTTCATCAGAGATGGAATATAGCTTGTTGAGCAAGTCCCTCGCCTCAGGAACCTTCTCCAGGATGAATTGTGGGAACTGCTCAATTGTATCATGGGCCTCTTGATTGAGCCTTGATGTCTTGTCGATAAATTGGAGGGTAGGCTACAGTGTTAGGAAAAAGGTCTTGATTTTCTCCCAGTGAGAAATATATAATTGTCTAACTAGCAGAATGACATTAGGTTGGGCAGGGGAAGGAAATAGAGAGGCTTTAAGTGAAGTAATCTCCGCGTCTCTTGAAATAAGGGCCTCAGCTAATTTTGTCTTTTTCCTTTTCTCGGACGCCAGCTGCTCTACATAGTTGCTCATTTCTTTATTCCAATTCTACTAAGCTCAGGAGTGGTTTGCTGATTGCTCCTCCAGAGAAGCCTTTGTCTCTCGGAGCTCTTCCTCTAGTTGAGCCTTTAGACTTTTAAATTCAGCCTCTTTCTCTTATATTCCTTGCTCGTATTGAGCCTGTTGGCGCTCCAACTCTTCACCCTTTTGTGTCATCACTTGATTATGCTCAAGGTGAAGGCGTTCAAGCTCTTCATCCTTTAGCTGTAGGTTTTTCCGCGCTTCCTTGTTCTTACTTTGCAGCTCTTTTATTATGCTCGGGTCAGCAACCTAGATCTTCGCAATTTCTCCCTAAAGCTTGTTCCTTTCATCTTCCATTCCCAGCATCCTTTCATTCATGTGGGTGATATCTGCTTCTAAGGACTTCTCCTTCCTTTTGAGAAAACTCACCCTTTCCTTGGCTGCCTTGAGTTGCTCATCTTTTTTCTTTAACTGGCGGCTAGTTTTGAGGAAGTCGAAAGTGGCTACCTATTACGTTTCTTCCATGATTTCGACCTTATCCTGTGGTCGGGCTACCTTTATGTCAAGTCCGACCGCATATATCTCATAGTATTTTGGTTGCATTTCTCCCTGAGGTTTGCTTACCCTTAGATACATGGTTGCGAATTTCAATTCTTGTCGGGCCTCATCATATAGAGCTTGCACTCTTGGCTCGGTGGGACCACTGCCATCTTTTTCCTTGCGTTTCCTCATTCGATTAGCGCATGCCTTCTTTCCGCAATCTATCTGTGCTATGAATTCAGTTAGTGAAAAAATAAGTCCACCTACAAAAGGAGCACTGGAAGGCAGGGCATAGGGGTAGGTAACCTTCATAGGTGCAAGCATTTGCTTCTTCTAGAGAGTGACTGTTTGCAGAGAGAAGTGCGGTACGTTCCATAGTTTGGTTTGAGGACTCAAAGCTGGGCTAGGCATTTGTAGCGACTGAATCGAGGAATCACCCGCAAGGCTCATTGGTCAGGAAAGGGGAGTTGCTAATGGGTGTCACCTTGTCACAATGGAAGAGGATCTGTGATCAAATCGGAGAAAGAATGGGCACCAACAGGGGGAACACCCTCCGATAACGGTGCGAGGGAGGTCTGAGTAGGGGTGGCAGGTGTGAGTATACTCGGAGGAGTAATTATAAGCGGGTGGGCTTGCGAAAACTAGGCGAATCCAATTGAAAAAGTCAGACCAAAAGCAAAAGGTAGAGGGCCAGGACTTATGGCAGGAGTCGGCAGTGAGGAAGGGGCAGATACAAAAGAATGAGATGCAAGAGAAGAGGGAGCGAATTGTACATGCTGAATGGTTGTTGGCATTTCTAGAAACGTTAGAGGCTCCATGATTTCAACCTCCGGTTCCTGAGTAGCAACGAGTACTCTTGCTCCGGCGGGTTCTTGCGAACCCTCTCTGATAACAGGCTGCTGCTTCGTAGGAGGAACCTCGCTAGCTTCGGCAGTCATCTCCTTCTGTTGAAGTGATAGCCTTGCTGGTTTAGAAGTCCAAGTGAGTGTATGCGAGCCTCTTGATATATTGAAACGTACGTTTGTGGCCACATAGGCGGGCTGTCTAGAGACTTCCTCTTTTTGCTCAGAGGAAACCGATGTCACCGCTTCCTCTTCCCGTTCTTCAGATTCCTCCTCCTCACTACTCCTGTTGATACTAGAACTCAGGCTGGGATGGCCTTCATTCCACCACTTTTGAAATTCCTGGTCATCTCCTAGTTGATTGTAAGGAGCATCTAACTGTGCAATCTCCTGGCAATATTTCTAAAAAGCCTTTATTTTCTCTTCACTCCATTCTTCCTCCCTCTTTAACCTATTGTACATGTCGTGCTCCATAGGGACATTATCCTGTGTCACAACCACATGAAAGTAAAACTTGTACCATGGGCCTCTAGTGTCTAGCGTAGGGATTTGTGCCAATTCAACAAAATCCTCATCTTTGTCCGTTCAGGGGTTACGCCGCTTCTCCCAATATGGTCAGGAAACATGGGTAACTCTCATATGTGGCTCTGAAAAATTATCGAAAGGGTTGTATTCCCACTTATCATTTACCAGGACCAACCCTAGATGCGCCAGCTTATCTTCTAGCAACTAGTGCGATTGTTTTTAAAAGAGTTACTGACTTGAAATTCTTCGGACAAGTGAAGAATCCCTTCCTCTTGACCTTTTCGCTGCTGCAAAAAGTAAAATCAATGACACAAACTGTCAGAACATTTCCAGCGCGAGCACTCTATCCGTGACGCAAGCTGGGAGCAAGAAAGGCTTGCCAGTAAAACCCTACATTCGAAGGATTGTAAAATCCTTGCCTAAGAACTAGTCACAAGTAGGGGTGAATCTCTGCATAAATCCAACCTGCTCCCTATCAAGCCGAATAATATCACCCTCTCTAATCAAATCATTCAAGACCGGGGCTATAAAATAGTTTGCAAATGCATAATAATCATATGATGCGAAAAGGAATGGCGTCCATACGGAGACCGACTTCCTTTTATTTTGCTCATCAAAAATTGATAGTGGAAAAAAATCGGGCGAAGAAATCCGGAATTCTGATGCAGAAACATGTGGACCAAGAAAGAGACAAACCTAAACTTTTTCTCCACTTGATAATCCTCAATTTGATATTTTATTTCTTTAATCATAAACTCAACAAAATCATACCAGAAGAGTTCGTGTTAATTGCGAAATTGCATCGCCGGTCCCAGTTGAAAGGCCTCTATCTTCTCATCAGAGTCTTGGCCACATACAAAGACCAGCATGGACATGGCGTCCTGGAGATTGTCGTGAAATGCACCGCGAGACAACGGAATACTTGGTGTTTTAGTGGCCGAGATGCCTTTCTTACCAGTCTCCTCTTACAAGAACTCCGAGCTAGTCTTCATCTTCCTCCATATTTTCTCTCCCTTGCTCAGGCAAAAAGGCTCGATAGTCTCCTTCCTTTTACTCGGATCCGGGATACATAACATGTGCTAGATGGCCTTTGGGGTGATATGCACCTTTAAGTTGTGACCTTCAATGTTGTGGGTATCTAGATTATAGCGCCGAATAGCAGCATTAATCACTTCTAGGCAATAGTGCACTAGTGGGATCATGTATTGAGGAAGACCACTATACCAAACTCTACCCGCCATAGATTGGTCTACCTTTGTTGCTGATAACCTTGCACAAGCTTCCTCTCTGAGTGACTTAGGGTTTTTCGCTAGCGTTGGGTCGTAGATATTGTCCCAGCTTTCCTCAACTATTTTCTGGTTTCTCCATTTATTGGGTCTATTCAGCTCTTCTGTGTGGGCTCTCCTTGTCCTTCGGGGTATACCAGGCGTAGCGTACACCACATCCTCATAAACATATACCTCAACTGAAGAACGAATAGCTGTGAATAGATCCTGGCTAATTTCTTCTTGCATTGGCTAACCTGAAGATTCTGACTTTTTCCTTCTCTGAAGTCTTTGTAAGCTCCTAGTTGACTACGACTATGCTTGGCTCTAGATAGACAGACAAAAAATAACTTTGCACTTCTCCTTGCATTTGTAAAAATACTTTGAAATATTAAGCCTTTTCATGCAATAATAGCAACCTTTCCGAAGGTGGTAGGCGAAAGCAAGCCTTTTGCATTTAATTCGGCATGTACCGGTAACCTTGCAAATTGTGCGAAATGAACTGATTACTATTTTGAGGCGACTGAAGTACATCATTACATTTGGGTGATCGTGTGACATGCCCTGATCTCCTTGGAACATGCGCCAACAATTGGCTTGCTAACCCTGCATTAGCATGCGCTGGCGATTAATATCCCGACCGGAATGATTACGCCAAGAAAACGATCACGGCCTGAAAAAATATGAAAATTGCCTTGGGTTCTGGGACGCGCTTGAGAGATGACACAATAGCCTACGGCCATACGTCTCACTACCAAAAAGCGCCACCTTTTTAAAGCTAATTTAATCAACTTCATTTATTTAAGCACACCTTGAGCTGTGCTATCATGGATGTAACCGGCCCGAAAATGTGAACAAATGTAGGCCCCCCTTCAAGAGAGCAACTACCATAATATCACATTTTTTCGAAGTGGATTGGAATGTGTCTTGTCAATTTTTCTATAAATAGGCCAGTAGATAGTGAGCAAAATATACTTAGCTTTTGAGAAGTGATAGGTTAGTAGTAGAGCGTTAAGCAAGTCTTTTCATAGGTTAGGTGGTAAAAAAATTTGGCATTAGCTCAGAAGCCTAGGGACAGTGTGAGAGCAATGGATACCCCAATTCGTCTAACCTCATATAAGTCACAGACGGCATTCCTAGGGGAGGTTTCAACTAGGAGACTGAAAATGATGATGAAGAACAAGCATTCTCTAGTGTTGGTAGCTATTAAGTGGGTCCTAGGAAAAGATTGCATAGAATATGAGGATAAGTATCGGGTGAATACCGATGTATGCTCCCACTTTGTAGCATCCATGCTGGACATTGGCATTCCCCGGCCACTGATCCTAAAGCTGGTGAAATAAATCTTCCCGAAGAAATACCTGAATGGTCTTGGTGAGGTCGTTGCGCATGATGCCTATGGGATAGGTCTGCCAACAGCCAGTGACCTACGTCGCTTTATTGAGGAAGAATTTGTCGTTGTTTGGATGCCATTCCCCAGTAGATTCTACTTGCAGACTCGTGACCAGCACCAGCAGAGGCTTACTGAAGCCCTACACTTCTTGTTTCAAAACTACAATGTGATACCTTTCTACGACGTAGACTGGTATATTGACTTCAGAACCTGGTGTTTCCACTGCCAATGGCAGTTGTGCTAAATGATGCTTCCAGTACTATCGAGGAGCCCGTGGATGAGGAAGAAGTGGACGCTGCAGTGAATGCGTCAATTGCCGCCAGTCACACCTTCAGATAGACAACCTCTTTTGCCTGCTGCTCAATAGGAAACTCTCCTGCTATATATAAGCCTGATAAAAGGCTATTGTATATAATATACCTCAATACTTGTAAATTTTGAAAAATGGCTTCCTAGCCATTTTGTGATGAAAAGAATGTATATAAATAGATATCTATCATTTTAAAGAAAATCCATGCTCTTTCTTTCATTTTGTGTTTAAGCTTTTCTGGGTTTGCAAGTTTTAAATGCTATTTCTCCGCACATAGATGTATTTTGTGTAAAGCAACTCTGGTATTCCACCCGTCAATAATAATGGGTCACTTTTGCAGAAATACAAACTAATTTAGAAAAAGACTGACCAAACAAACAGAGGAAAAAACGCTATTTACATATGTACAAAGTAGAGCTTAATGCCTAATGGAATAGCTTAAGATGAATCCCATTGATTGGGATTCCTAACGGCTCATGTTCCATATTCTTTAGCTCAAAAGAGTTGTGTTCCTTGCACCAAATGAATTTGAAGGGACCTTCCCATAGGCAGTCAAATTTACTGTGTTGACCTAGCTTTGCAGCCCGGCTATCATACTTTAGCACTAAGTCTCCACATTTTAGACCCTGGTTGGAAGCCTTTTTGTTGAACCATCGTTTGACCACTTGTTGATGGCTTGTCATTGCCATTAGGGAATTCTCCCTTTTTTCTTGCACTTCCAGCAGTTCAGCGAGCCGAACCTCCATGGCTTCATTTTGTTCTATCTCAAGAGATTTCAACAATTGTATTGTCAGAATCTCCATGGAGATGGGTAACACTGCTTCTTTCCCGTATACCAACTCATAAAGCGAAGTCTTAAGGACTTGCTTAGGAGTTATGTGGTTTGCCCAGAGCGTTGTTCAGAGATTTTTATGCCATTCCCTCTGGTGTTCTGAGCCAATCCTTTTAAGAAGTCAGACTAAACTTTTGTTCGTCGACTCTGCTAGATCATTTCCCTGTGGATAATAGTTTGATGATGTTTTAAGGAATATGTCATTCTTTAACACAAAGTGACATACCTTTGCACCTAGGAATGCTTTGGCGTTGTCCGAAATGATAATTTTCAGAGGATCGAACCTTGTCACCAGTTCCTCGAGGAAATCTACAATTTCTGTCTCTATTGCACTTTTAAGGGGAATAGCCTCCATCCACCTTGTGAAATAGTCCGTAGTAGTTAGAATCCACTTGTGTCTGGCACTAGAGACCGAATTGATCATTCTGATGAAGTCCAGGCCCCATTGCGCAAATGGTTCGTCCGCCACTATGGGTCTGAGGGGCATTGCGGAATTCTTCCTTCTGTCAGTGAAGAACTGACATTTTTTACCTCTTACCAAGGAGTGGGAGTCACTAAAAAGTGTAGACCAATAATAGCCAATGCATATGATTTTAATTGCAGTGGTCTTGGCGGAGAAATGTCCACCTGCACCGCTATTGTGGAATGTGTCGAGGATCCTCTTCGCCTACTCCGAAGTAATGCATCGCAAGAGAACACCATTGAAATTCCTTTTGAAAAGGACTCCTTTTATCAGCGTATATCCACAATTCTGAAGCCGGTAATACCTCTTTTTTTGGGATGAGAGGCCTAGCGGATACCTTTCGATTTGCATGAAGTTCATTCTATTAGTCAGCCAATCGTCTTCCGATCCCGATCCATTTATCATGACGAGCTCTGGCTATTCCTCCTTGGCAGGTACTTCCTCGTTCTATGCCATATATTCACACAGTCCTCTGCCTTTAATAGTCTTAGTAGGCCTGAATTCGATGTCATATTTAAGGATCTTGGTGATCCAATTAGCCCTTTTTTCTGTGATTTCTCCTTCCATGATGTATTCACGCACACTAGAATGTGTGACATATACCAGAACTTTGTTGCAGGAAATTAGATGGCAGAATTTTTTAAGTCCCTTTACTATTGCAAAGGCCTGTCTTTCGACAAATTTATAATTCGCCTCATATTCTTTTAGGGTCCAGGAATAGAACACCACTGGATGTTCTCCCTTCCTTCACTATCCTTTTGGGTTAGAACAATAGCAATACTAGACTCGCTACTGAAAGCATACATTATAAAAGCTTTGCATTGATTCGGATTAACCAGCACTGAGGCTATGGAAATCGCTTCCTTGACCCATTCAAAAGCCTCCTGAGCTTCCGTTGTCCACTTGAAAGTTTGATCTTTTTTCAGCATTAAGGTGATCGGCCTAATCATTCCCGCAAAATTGGAAATAAATTTGCTGACAAAATTTACTTTTCCTAGGAAAGATTGGACACCTTTCTTATTTACCGGAAGGGGAAGTTCTTTGATAGCCTTTACTCATTCGGGGTCAATTGAAACACCTTCTTTAGACACAACATGCCCCAAAAGCTTACCCTGCAGTACTCTGAATACACATTTCTTTGGATTCAGGCAAGCCCCGAACTCCTGGCACTTTTGAAAAACTAATTCCAAATGATCAAAATGATCATCTTTAGATTTAGAAAATATAGTAAGGTCATCCAAATAGATTAGAATAAACTTATTGATCAATTCGCTGAATGCGATGTCCATCGCCCGCTGGAAAGTTGCCCCTGCATTGTATAAACAAAAAGGCATTTTAGCATATACAAATGTTCCCCACTTTGTGGTGAACGTAGTCTTGTGCTGATCTACTTCTTTAACACGAATCTGGTTATAGCCAGAGAAACCATCCAATAGAGAGAACATTTCCGATCCTGCCACAGTTTGTAGGATTGCCTCCATAGAGGGAAACAGATAGTGGTCCTTCAAAGATGCTCTATTCAGGTCTCGGAAGTCCACACATAAGTGGATATCACCATTTTTCTTTCGGACTGGTACTAGATTCGATACCCAAGTACTATGTTTAATTAGGAAGACAATGCATGAATCAATGAGCTTGGTTAGCTCTTGTGCCATTAGGGCCTCAACTTTAGGGTTGACTGGCCTCTGTTTATGTTAGACTAGTTTCGCACCTTCTGGTAGCTCAATAGTGTGTTGAATGATGCTAGGATCGTAACCCTCCAGATCATCGTAGGACCAGGCCACTATTCCATACTTTTCGCAGAAACCGATGAGCCTTTCTTTATCACGATGTGGGACATCCTTTCCGACTCGAAGATTCTTACCGTCAAAGATCAAAAGTTCCTCATAATCACTTTTGTCCGCCATGAACTTCTGCTTATCATTTCAGGCATCATTACAATCAAAAAAGTTTTTGAGAGTAACCAACCCTTTCAGAAGTTTATTTGATTTAAGCTGCATAATTTGTCCTTCATAAGCCTCGACGATCTTTGGTTGAAGCTGATCAGCAAATTCACCTGAGTGCTGGATAAACGAAGCTATGTGTTCATCGCTTTCAAAGACTTTCCAACTCTGATCATTGTCAAGGATCGCTGGTCGGACTAATATGCGTACTGAATATTCATTCTGAAGCAAGTCAGAGACAGGATCAAACTGAGCACCAATCACCGCCATACGATCTGCATCACTATTCTACCTTCGGGGAACAGTCTGGATGTTGAAAGCTTCGAAACCCTCAATCAAGTCCTAGATTCGATGCCGATAGGATCTCATGTGGACATTCTTCACTGCAGAAATTCCTTGAACCTGGTTAACTACTAGTTCAGAATCTCCAAACGCAATCAATTGCTTAATACCCATTCATTCCGCAAGGCTTAGGCCTTGGACTAACCCTTCATATTCAGCCTCATTGTTTGAACAGGCGAAGTGAAAGCGGAAATACCTAAACAACCTTTCATTCTGTGGGGATATTAGACATACCCCTGCTCCAACACCTACTTTGCTTCTTGCTCCATCAAAATACAATGTCCATAGCTCATTTGCTTGGTTACTGTTGGATTCTTTGGCAACCTTCGAAAGCACCTGGTCTTCATCATAAATCACATATGTGCCTAATCCTGTGGCATGATAATTCCCAAAAGGGTCATTGTTTATGTGTTCGCTCAACAGAGCATCTTCCTTATCATTTTGGTCTCCGCTCACCCTCTCTTCTTCTAGCAAATCAACACTATACATTTATTGCTTGGTGATAGAGGTATGCGCTGCTTCAAAATTGATCAAGGCCTCATCTGCCACATGTTCAGAATGTAGAGTCTCTGATTCTATCTTCATTTTTGCACCATGTTTGGTCCTAAGTACCAGATGTGACCAATCCAAGGATAGGTATCCACCCACTTTTGAAGCAAATTTGCGTGATAGAAAAAGACCAAACATAGGAGGAACATCTATGATCACTGTGTCCTACGGGACTGTGATACTTGGGCAGGCGAATAGAGTTAACAGAAGCACTTTGATGACACCTACGGTTTCAACTCTTTTTCCATCAAGTTGCATAACCCCTCTTTTCATAGGTTCATAGGTGAGGCCCAAAGCTTTGGCTATCTGTTTAGGCATAACTATCGTACTAGTGCCAAAATCAATCATAACATTGTATAATAGCTTTTTCCCTACAATGAGAGTCAAGAAGAAGGTTTGAGGTTTCAACGTACCCCTATCATCAGCAGTAGATTCCTTTGTATCGTTTGTAAGAACCTTTCGTGGCGGTATGTGACAACTGACCTCTACACAGGCCGAAGGCTCTGTTAAGGCTGGGTTGACCTCTTCCTGAAGTGCCTTTTGTAATATCATCTTTTGTTCTGAGATAGCTAGGATGTCCCATAAAGACAAATTAGCAAATGATTTCTTCAATTGCTCTACCACATTAAAAGGTGGAAAAATTAGAGACTTTTGCTCTTTTGTTTTTGCTATAATAATCTCCTTCCATGGTTGAGAAGATGAAAGGACGGTCAAAGCACCGGGAATTTGATCGGACATGCCTTTGCATTGCGGACTATCCGGATGTGAAACAACAAGCTCACCTGTGAATCTCCTCTTTGAGGGTGTGTTATAGTCAGATTGCACCTGCGGTGTTTCGGATATGAATGCGTCATTAACAAACACCGTTTCTTCATCTTTCATCTAGGAGAAGAGAGCATGATCAAAAGCAATATCAGACTCTTTCTCTAAAGACATTCCTTGCATTTGCATAGTAAGGACCGCACTCTCCATTGGCAAGGCATATACATATCCTCCATTTTTTGTTGTAGTACCTTGACTGCGTTGCTCCGCCACCTTCTGTTGTAAGTTGCCACGCGGACAATTTCGGGGCATATGCGCATCATTGCAGGGAAAGCACCATGGATTGATGTCATCAATAAGATTGTTTTGTCCTGTGGTTAATTCCCTACTCGAGCTTGAAGACGCACTCGTTAACGGAGAAGGCACCGACACTATTTGATTTGTAGTCGAAGCTGGTGGATTAGTGTGAGGTGCACCCTGATATTGATTTTGCTGATAAGTAGACCGCCCGCCTTGATAGTTTTGATATGCGGGCAGTGGGGGCGTTGCTTGGTTCCGTTTGAGAGTTGTTATGTCGTTTGCCATGGTTCGCAATATCTCTTTGAGGCTGCTTATTTCATCTTTGGAAGAACCTAATGTAGAAGCCAAGCTTTCAGGAGTGGCCACATATGAGTACATCAACTAGGAAGTTGCTGCCGCACTGGTTGATGCGACCTCTTGTGTAGAGATTGTTATTTTAGGAAATATCGGCATAATAGGTCAGGGAGGAAATTTTCTACAATCTATCAAATGATTCTCAGCTTGGGTAGCGGTAGCATAAGCATTTGATAGAGTGGCTCCTCCCAAAAACTTGATCATCATAGAAATATCGGGATTAATGGACTTCAGATAAAATATGAATGCCAACTCTGGAGTCGGGCGGATAGTCACAGGGATCCTCTACCAATTTGAGTGAAATTGGGCATTGAAGTCCATCAGAGGCTCCTAAGGGGCTTGTCTTACGACGGATAGCTGATAGTATAACGAAAAATGATCTCCATCATTTGAGAACCTTTCATAAAATGGATCTATGAGCTCATCCTAGGTGCGAATTGAATTAGGAGTTAGCATTCGGTACCAATCCAGAGCCTTGCCTTTGAAGGACGCGGTGAGGAGCCTCAGGGCTACATTCTACACTGTAATACCATGTACCAGACAAACATTCGCTACATCTTGCAAATGTTCTGCTGGCGTTTTTGAGTTGTCTCCAACAAATTTGGGAATAGCTTTCAAGGCTGAAACCAAGATAGCGCCCCAAACAGCGGGCACTATCGAGGCTACTAGGGGACTTCCAGCATCCCATGCTACGTAGTTTCTATTTGGGGCCGGCAATATGGTGAGAGAAAAAGGTGGTGGAAATGGAACGGTTACCAGCTGATTTGCAACTTAGACTGTCCCTAGTGGAGGTACTAGTAAACCTGGGTTATCTGCAGTATGGGATCTAGTTACAAGCTGATGGCTCATACACCCATCTATAATGTTATTTTGTTAAGTTTAGGTTCCACCAGATGTGCCAGAAAAAGAACAAACTGTTGATGCCATAAATTGATGAGGTAACAGTGTCTTATGGGAAACTCAGTTTAAGGGGGACCTTTTGTGCTAAACTGAGTGACCTCCAAATTTTAAAAAAAACCAGCTTCTTCTATAATAGGTTTTGGAAAGGGAAAAGTAAACAGATATAATGAAGCAAAGTCTAATCTAAGGCGATGCGCCAAAATCTACTGATGGGCACAATAAATCATAGATTTAGGGGCCCGAATGGTGTTGTTGTGTTCAAAAACGTCAGAGACTTAAAACTATAGCATAGACAATTCATTTATTGACATAAAATAATATTGCATACATCCTCACTACTAAGAAGAGTCATTAGACATGATTTAGGTAAGTAAGCTTGTATTCAACATATAGAGAAGTTCTTCAAATAAAATGTTTAAGACAATATAAAGCACAATTTACAGTTTAATCAAAACATAAAAAACAATAGAAAGGTCGAACAATTGGCACAGTCTGAAAGTTTCTTGCAAATAAAAATAGTAAAAGAGCCTGGTGTCTTTTGCTAAAACCAACGTGTTTTTCTCAAAAATTTTGGACCTCTCATCGATAGAGAGAGTATATATAGCAGGAAAAGAAACCTCCCACCGCTTTGGAGAACTGCAACCAAAAATATCTCGCAATCCCTTGCAATGATGCCTAAATCAGAAGGTTCCCAAGGCCGTTACAACAACATCGAGCCGGAACACAACATCCAGTCGCCCTGAGCATAGGTGCATCCTCCGCAATGATGGCTGTGGTCCCAGCAAGGCTTGAGTAGAAAAATGTCACCCCTTGTTGCGAATGATTATGACCAGCAGCAACCAATAACGTTGCTTAGTTCATCCGACCCATTGCCTGCATAACAGATCAACATTTAGGCACGTGGCAGCCTCTCGCTGCCTGTATGAAAACTTCTCCCATCGCTGTTGAGGACTTGCGAAAAAGAAACACACGTCAAATGGGTTGAGATCCTTATTGCGGTGGAGAGAACGTTGCATTAGCTAGGTGCGAGAGACGCGTGGTAACATTTCATTGCCCGCGGTTGTTTATTTCCTTACCGTGTTGAAAGATTTGGAAATGGTTGCCACCTAGCAGAAAGTGGGACCCACCAACATTTTTTAGAAATAAAAAGGAAACCCTACGGAGGCATTTCACAGCCCGTCGAGGCCTCGAGGAAGCAAGCGACAACAATAGCCCGTAACTACGACATGTGGAAGCCCAACGGAGCCTCCCAGGACTCGAAAGGAAAGTCAATTTCCAAAGTTGCGAAGAGAAGATGCGCAAAGTGGCAGACTAAAAACTCTATAAAAAGCTGAATAAACTCAGTGATGCACAGGCCGATGCACACATAATACAAAAAGAAACCCGAAGGGAGCTGTTCAAATATTTATTTTAAAAATATCTTGCCCTTGACTTTTTACATATGTGGTTATCATGGAAAGGGATTCCTAATAAGATTAGGATTGAAAGTGAGCCTCGCCTCAAGTATATCATCACTGAGTATGATTGTCTTAATGAGGTGGCTTACTTTGAGACTGAGATGGGGGTTTATAAAAGAGAAGAAATTCTAACCTTCTCGATTCTCCATTCTAAAGACATGTCAATGCAAAAACTCCCTGACTCCACAATTAATGAAAATCAATAGGCCTTGATTAGAAAGTTGCAACAAGACCAACTAGTCTTAGGGGCAGATATAGATCTACAAAGTCCGCTACTCCCTAATTGGTGCAGGGTACATTACCAAAGCCACTCTGAACTGACTTGCCAACCTTGCAGGGACATTTTAAATCATGTTTCCCAAGCTGAGGAAGGTGGCACAAGTTGCCATGAGACCATTATAGACTACTTCTCATTTGAGGCCAATGAAGCAACCATGTTAACTAGGGATACAATACTTTCAAAAGAAATCCCTTCTCAGATCAAACCTACTCTAGACACATGCCCAAATAAGTATACTGATGAGGAGCAGCCACAAGGTTTGTTTAACACCCCTTCACCTACAAATGTACCAAAGCCTAAAAGGTTAATCAAAGACACAAGTGGTTGTCAGAAGGATAGCCATAGGTCAGATGATATAACTAGGCAGGGATTGGGAATCACTCCTGAGGAGCCTACTGAACACCCATTCCCTGTATTTAATCCAAAAGATCAAGTAACCCCACCCTTGGCTCATTCTATCCAACTGCCCACCAGGACCTCAAAAGGACCAACCCCAACACATGATCAGCTATGGACCCTTACATTTGATGGATCCAAATCTAAGACAAGCAGTGGTGTTGGAATTGTACTAACCAACCCTCAAGGGAAAACCTTCTTTGCTTCTTACAGGTTGCAATTTGGATGCACAAACAACATGGCAGAATATGAAGCTCTGGCACAGGGACTAATGTTTGCACATAAGAAGGTCACTGCCTTGATGGTCAAGGGAGATTCAAAAATAGTTATCAGGCAAGTGTGTAGCCAATATACATGTCACAACAAGAGGCTGGCAGCATATAAGAACAGTGTATGAAACCTAATCAAAGACTTTGATGCTTTTGGGATTAGCTTAATCCCTAGAGAAGAAAATCAGGTAACTGATTCATTGGCTGTTGCTGCAAGCACCTTGGAACCTATGCAAGACTCCAAATTTAAGAGATTTTCAGTGGAACTGATGTCCACCCCAACTGTTCTTGACAATATCAAGAATTTCCAGGTCTTTAATGATGATTGACATATTCTGGCCTTCTTAGCAAGCTCAAATGTTTTTAAGGGGAAAATTATTGATGAGTCCAACAGAGATCAAGGGGATTGGAGCCCTGAGGATTGTGATGCAAAAGGGGTCCTCAATTTGAGAAGTAATAGTATTCCCAAGGGAATGGTGGCCTTGGAGAGAATTTTTCACTCAAATCCAAGGGCTCAAGAGAAAATATCAGCTGAAGAAAAGGGAGGAGAATATGAAACAAGTAACTTGGCCAATGCTGGCCCTGAAAGGAATGTCTATATAGGGAAGGCCTGCCCTGAAGCAATTAGAGAAGACATACTGAGGGTGCTTAAAAAGGATATTGCTGCGATTGCCTGGGGGTATGAAGACCTCCAGAAATTTTATGTTTCTATTATGACTCACACTATTCCCTTGAAACCTGAGGCTAAACCTTTCCGAAAGAAAGAGCGTCCTATCAACGCTCTGATTGAGCCATTGATCTATAAAGAAGTACATAAATTGCTGTTTGTAAGGATAATCTTTCTTGTGTGCCATTCAACATGGGTAGCCAACTTAGTTCTAGTCCGTAAGAAGAATGGGGAGATCATACTATGTGTGGACTTCAAAAATTTGAATAGAGCTTAAAAAAAGGATAACTACCCACTCCCTTCCCTGGATGATGTACTATAGACTATCAATGGAGCACAAATGATGTCATTCTTGGAAGGTTACTCTGGATACAATCAGGTAATGGTTGACTTTGAGGATAGGATGAAGACAACCTTCAATACAAAGTGGGGGACGTTTGCATACAAAAGGATGCCATTCGGTCAGATAAATGCTAGAGCAACTTTCCAGCGCGCCATGGACATAGCATTCAAGGACCTAATCGGTAAGTGCATCATTGTCTATATGGATGACCTGACAGTGTTCTCCAAGGACCGACTGAATCATGCTGTGGACTTAGCCAAAGTTCTCAAGAGATGCATCCAATATGGCATCTCCCTGAATCCCAACAAATGCATGTTTGGAGTTTCTGAAGGGAAGCTATTAGGGCACACAATTTCTGAAAGAGGGATTTCAATCGACCCAGATCGAGTCGAATCCATTCTGAAGATCACCCAGCCAGGAAGCAAGAAAGAAATGATGTCTTTCTTCGGGAAGATCAATTTCATGAGAAAATTCATTATATGCTTTGCTGAAATCGTGAAGCCACTCAACGAGATGATGAAGAAAGACACCAAGATAGAGTGGACTGAGGAAGCAAAGGCAGCGCTCTCACAAGTCAAGCGATCCATCTTAGAAGCACATGTGCTCACCAGCCCAGACTATCTCAGACCATTTTACATCTACTCTTTTGCTTCAAAACACTCGTGCGCAACCATGTTAACTAAACGAAGAGCAGAGGCAGAGGAGAGACCAATTACATTCATGAGCTCTCTATTCAAAAATGCAGAAAACAAATACCCACCTCTTGAGAAGCAAGCCTTCACGCTAGTTCAAGCTGTCAAGAAGTTCTGGCATTACATTCTTCGAAGCCAAATCGTTGTTGTAGTTCCTGATGCAGCTGTGAAGTTCCTACTCATGCAAAGTGAGCTGGGAGAAAGGAGAGGCAAATGGATGGCCATCCTACAAGAATTCGATCTGGAGATACACCCTATGAAGCTAGTCAAGGGCATAGGCTTGTCTTAGTCCATGGCGAACACTGGCGATAACATCATCTGTCAGCAATACATGACCTAGTCTTTCTCTGACGACCCTTGGTATGATGATACCATTTGCTTTATGCTCAACAATTGATGTCCCAAAGGAATGAATGCCACTCAAAGGAGAGCCCTAAGAATGAAGAGTTCTCATTACATGCTCAAGGGAGGGTTGCTATAAAGGAGGAATTTCAAAGGAGTCTACCTGAGATGCCTTGATCATCAAGAGGCTCAACATGTGATCTCTAAGTTCCATGGGAAACATGGCACATGTCATGGGTCTGCAGATTCTTTGGCACACTAGATCCTCAGATCTGGTTATTATTGGCCCTGTGTATTCAAAGATGCCCATCAGCATGTGAGGACATGTCACGTTTGTCAGATTTCTACACCAAGGGAACGCCATGCAACTATGCCTTTATAGCCTATCTATGAGGTAAGGCCATTTGCCCAGTGGGCACTGGATTTCATTGGGGTGATTAACCCGAATTCCTCTATAGGGAACAAGTTTATCTTGATTGCTATTGACTACTGCACAAGGTGGACAGAGGCTATACCCTACAAGAACAACACCACAGAGGTAGTGATCAAGTTCCTCACCGATTACATCATTACAAGGTTTGGGGTACCCTTCGCTCTGGTATGTGAGAACGGCTCTGCCTTCTCTTCTGCTGAATTTATTTCCTGGGCATATGATCACAAGATTGTCTTGAAATATTCTTCAAATTATTATCCACAGGGAAATGGAGTTGCAGAGTCAACCAATAAGAATCTCTAAGGGGTCATTAAGAAACTGTTAGAGCATAACCCTAGAGACTGGCATACCCAGCTTAGATTCACATTATGGGCAGATAAGACTATGATTAAGGCTACATTAAACACCTCACCATTCAAGATGGTATATGGCCAAGAGCCTGTCTTTCCTATCCATCTACAAATACCTATCCTTGAGTTCATGTAGAAATTCTACTCCAATGACAATAGGATAGAGGTTAGGTTAGCTGCTTTGTTGAAATTAGAAGAGCAGAGAGATGTGGCCTTACAACAATTATTTACGCATTAGGCTGTTGTCAAATGGTGGTTTGAAAAAAGAGCTAAGATAAAGGCTTTTAGGATATCAGACCTAGTGTTGCTATGGGATAAGGCTGGTGAAAAGAAAGGCAATCACCAAAATTTTGACAAACTCTGGTTAGGCCCTTATCAAATTGCTGAGATCCTAGGGGAAAATAATTTCAGACTGAGTAGCCTAACTGGAGAACCTGTTCCTTTGCCTATTAATGGGCAGTTCCTTAAGCACTATTTTGAATCTTGAGGCTTGTTAATTTCTGTGCTGTATATAAGTAATTCATTTTTCTTTATGTAAATAATTTATTTTGTCCCCTGTTTGTAAATAATTTGTATTTTTATAAATACTTTCTGTCTCTTTGCTTGTAAATAGTTTGCTGCTTCTTTTGTTTGTTCTTTCCTTTTGTCCTTTGTGTTTCCTTTGCTATTTGGTCTTTGTTTTGTTTTGTTCTTTGGGGCTGATCTATCCTTTCCACCTAAAACTGTGGGATGTTATCTGAAGCATGCTCTAGTCATTAGGAGAGAAGTGGTTTAGATATTTTCACGTTTTCTAATCAGGTGATTTTATCCTCAATTCGTTGTTTCATGCTTGTTGTCAATAAAAGTTGTGGAAAGTTTTGAAAACAAGGTGCCAAGTAAGAAATTCTTCATCAACTCCCCTGAATCTGTCACAAATCATTAAAATCATCTCCTCTTCTAGTAGTGTATTTGTCCTAGGATGACAATGTTGTAAGATTTGAGTGAAAAATCCGACTTCCAAGTGTTGTTATGAGGTCCATTATAGTTTTCAACCCAGATTAGATATTAAACATCTGACATATTGAAAAGAAAAAGAGAATTAAATGAAATATTTGAAACTTCAAAAGAAAAAAGAAAAGAATTATCAAAAGAAAAAGAGGATTCAATATGAATGGGTGATTCCAGTATCTCTATCGGGGCTATGGACACCTGACTGGCAATAGAGCAATGTTGTGAGAGAATTAGAGGTATCTTCGTCAGGGCTATGGATGCCTAACTGGAAGTGGAGCAATGCCCATGATTTCATTGCACGAAGGAAATCAACTCATGTAGTTCAAATCTTGCACATTATTATTCAAAAGATGAAGAAAATTTATGAAGGAATGATGCACAATCAAGCGCACACACTGATTCAGGGGGTAGCCATTGATTGACTTACATTTGAGATTCTAGCTCTACCTTGTTTTTTTAAAAGACCCAACTAGAGTTGTGATGTTCATGAACTAGGAGTTTTGGGTAGCTGAATCTTTCAGATTCATGAAAATGGTTAAACCATTTTCCCAGCCGAGTCGCCATTTGTTATGCCTTGCATAACCACCCCATTTTGTTGTGGAACAAAATGGGTACCCCTTTTGTCTTTTCCCTTGGGCCTTTGGATTTCTACCTTAGGCGTTTTCTTTTTTTTGAGTTCTGTCGGAGGTGGAACCGAAACCAATACCGAACTTGGAAATTCCTTCCAGGTTCTGGTCTTGTTCTGTTCCTGGTTCCGCTTCCGACCGTTCTTTATCTTTGTTCTTTGTTCTTTCGCGGAGTCAGGTCCCGGTTCGATTTAGGGTGTTAAACTTGCTTCGGGTCCCATCCTGAGTCTGACCCCACCTTTTCTCTCTCTTCATTGGTCTTTGTTGGTTTTTATCTCCTATGCCTTGGGTGTTTTCGGCCTTGCACCTCTTTTTATTTTTCTTTTTGGCGGACTCGAAACCGGAAGGGAATCGAACCTTGAAACTTGAAAAAGTTTCTGGTTCGGGTTCCGTTCCGATCCCGATTTCGTGTCTTTCTTTCTTTTGTTTTCCTTTTCTTCTTTTGTTTCATCGTGGGGTTTTCCCTCCTCTTTCTCTTTCTTTTCCTTCTCCTTTCTTTCTCTTTTCGGATGATGTTGGAGGCGGGCCTAGAATGGAATCCGAACCCGAAACTTGAATTTTTTTTGGTTCAGGTTTGGTTCTGGTCCCAATTCTGCTTTATCCATTTTGTCTCTCATCCCCATCCCAACTTATTTCTGCCTCTGCCAGCTTTAAGGAGGGTGGTGTGTTTTCGGTTAAAGTTTGGTTCTACCTCAATTGGAATTTGGGTTTTCTCTCGAGTTCTGGATTTTCCACCCCATCCGGATTTTCCCGGATCTCGCTCGAACTTTCGGCTGAGTGTTGTAGGTTCGGGGATTTTCGGTCTTCGCGGAAATCTGCGTGTACTAGATTTTCGCTGATTTCTTTCTCCACTAGATTTTCTCAAAATCCGTTGTTCCTTGTTTGTTCTGGGTTTGCCGGGATGTCTTATCCTTCACGGAATTCCGTCCCATGTGGATTTCCCCAGAATCTGGTGGAATGTGAAGAAGTATGGATTAGTAAGGGTAGTTAATAAATGATGATGCATTTTATGAATAATTGATGCTATTTTAAGATCTCACATGTTGTTCCTTGATTGATAATGATTGGATTAAGTTTCTAATGGGTGTTTTCATGCTTATTCCGCTGGAATCCGCTTGGCTCAGAATTCTCCAAAATTCCTCCCTGGCTTGGATTTCGTGGCTCGGCCTAAAACCCGAACTGTTTGTATAATCATTTTGTTTGAAGATTTAACGGTACCCTACTGACATAGGATTCATTTTAATGATGATTTTGATTAATTAACTTATGTTTGTGTGATCTTTACTGTGGTTTTCTTTGATTGAATGCAGACTAAATCACATACAGGATGATATTTGTCAAGGGAGCTCAGTTGAGGTGCATTCTTCAATCCAGTTGGTCATGAAAAATTAGCTAAGGCAAAGGTCGGCAAGACTTTCCTAACCTCTTGCCAACTGGTGGCTTGGCTCTGTTTGCTAAGGATCAAAAGGGGGCATTGGAACTGCACAATTTTGATGATATTACATATTTTCCATACTCGCAAAGTTTCCAGAAAAGTCCCACCATGAGCATATTTTTCCCATATCTGGTCCTGTTGCACTATAGATTCCATCAAGTCTGGATACTCCACATTACAAGTCATATCGCCATGAGATCATCAAAGTCTCCCCGACTTATAATGCATTTTGCTAAGTATGCATCTCTGTTGCCTATCAACAAGACCTCAGGGATGTCACGGCGACAGGAGTTCACCTGCAGTTGCCTATTGGCAACACATCATTCAGAGTCCTAGTGACCAGAAGTTTCCTATCGACATAAGTTTGTCTTCAGGGAAGGGTCTCGACCAGATCTTAATATCTCACCGACTAGCGGTGAGGGCATACACTATCGGAAATTTTTTTTCTCTTCGTCAGGAAGTCTTGGCGAATTCATAAAGTCTCACCAATTAGCAAAAAAAAATGCGGCATCAGCGGGAGTCATCTTCTTTGGCATATGGTCTCGGTGAATTCATAAAGTCACACCGACATGCCACAAAGGGATTTTATCAATAATCTTTGGTGAGAGAATTAGTAAGTCTCAACGACCAAAGAGTGGACATGCGGAGGCTTTCACCGAGACATGAGGTTTCTATACATCTCCCCCAAAAAGGAAGGTTACAATGATACATGTGGAACAAGGAAAACATGTTGATGTGACTACAGCGAGGTCTTGGCGACAACGTGGGTTAGAAAAATTTGAAAGTTTCGCCGAAGGGTTCTCCTTTCACCATAAGGTCTCAGTGAAGGAGGAAAGTTTCACCGAAACAAAAGAGTTCAGAGAGAACGAGAAGAAATTGGTAAGACTCTAAGCGAATGAAGTTCCTTCGCTGTGATGTCTTACCGATGCGAAAAGTCTTGCCGATCAAACAAGCCCTCCTCGAACTCAAATAAACTTTCACCGAGATAAAGAGACTTCGGTGGAGGGTCTCAGCGAAACAATAAGCTCTCGGCGACATGGCATACTACCAAAATAATCTCTTGCCGATTCAACAGGGTCTAGCCGAAATGAAAAAAAGTTGCCGGAGGATAGGACCTCAGTGTGAGGTCTCAGCGAAGGGGGAAAGTTTTACCGAAACAAAGGAAGCTCGGCAAGAGTGAAAGAAATCGGCGAAAGATCTTGCCGATACAATAGAGTCTCGGTGACATGCAAGGGAGTCGCCATAAGTCTTGCCGACAAAGGTTCCCCGAGGGTTTTCGGGGAAGATTTAGACTCTCGCCGGGAAGTCTCAGTGACTATGAAAGTCACACCAAAGCAGGAGGAGTTTGAGCTCAGAGGATAAGGAATATATCAGGGAGACTCCAAAAGAAAACAAAAGCTTCGCCATTTGTTCTCAATGAAGGAAGGAGGTCATGCCGATAGGATGTCCCTTCGGGGAGAGGAAAGGTATGCGCCAAGAGGTCTGGCCAACATTCAGGAGTCTCGCCGATAACAAGAATGGGCTCGGTAAGAGAAGAGAAATTCGGGGTAATGTCTCCCCGACTCTGATAAGTCCAAAACAGAAAGGAAGCTGAGGAGAAGAAGTTGTGACTCATAGGGACAGTTGTAGAGACCACCGGCGAAGGTTGATCAGAGTTAATAGTAAAGTTCCCTGGAGCATTCAAGGTGACCCTGGTGGAGTTCAAGGTGGACATGAAGACAAAGAATAAATGTTGCAGCTGCAAAAATGATCAAGAGGCTTCTCCTGAGCTCAAGCCATCACCGACCTAGACAACAAGGCTCTGCTTTGAATATAGTTTTGACTTTCCTCAAAAAGATCTAAGGGCCGACTCTCCTACAGTCTGCAGACATTTTGTAAACCCTAGTGTAGGGGACAACACATTCCTGTTGGTACATTTTGTAAATAAGGAATTCTTGCCTCTTTGTAAGGGCTAGAACTGTTATTGTTAGCACTTCTAGATTAGAACTTCTAGGTTTAGTAAACTTTTAGAATGAGAACTGTTTAAGAATTAGAATTTTTAGGAGTTAGTCAGTTAACAGAAGGAGATAGAGTTGCATCTTGATTCTTAGTAATAAGATCTTCTTTTTGTCTTATTGGTTAGCAGTAAGGTTTTAGTATAGATTGTAATGTATTTTCTAAGTTCTCTTAGTGTAGTTGGAAACAATCTGGAGCCGTAGATTCTTTGTACACTAGTGATTGTGCCAGCTTTGTAAGTATTGCTTATCTATTTTATTGATAGTAGAAGCAATCAGAGTTTAATCTACTTCATGTTGTGTTCCTGAATGATATTTGTCTTAATTGATCATTTGATTTGTGAACTCTCCAAGGAATGAAATGTTATTTGTGTTTTATTTAAATGGTAGCTAAAGAAAAATCTGTTATGCGAATTAGCACTGTGAATGAAAGAGGCTATGTGTCAATCACAAGTTTACTTTGTTCTGCAGTTTTGGTTTACAAATTTCTTGAAGATAATAATTCTAGTTAAGGTTGGATGATCTAATGTTCTTTTCTATTTCAAAACTCTGACTTATCTTTTTATATTTCTTTAAAAACCCCTATTAGAGTAGGTTTTATTTCATGCTTTATCTTAGAACAATCTAGAAGCTCAACACCAACAAGCCCCTTGAATATTACTGTTGCATTGACCACTAAGTAACATCAACACAGTTGAAACCCAACTACAAAGACCTTGGGATCTAAGGCATCCATGTATTGCCTTTCTCTTTCAGGAGAAGCAGAATAGCAATATTTTGCTTGCATTGTTGTGGTGCCAAAATCGCCATCAACAAGTAGTTGAATCTCACACTCTTTTCGAATTATATACCTCTCATAACTATTATTTTTTCTTCATCTAAGTAGGTGCAACCATGTGATTTGGCATTTACCAAGTAGGTAGAACTCCTTACTATTTTGAGTAGTTGGAGTTATTACACCTCTTGGATGTATATGCCTCTATTTGTGCTATTTATAACAATCACTTCTCTTCTTTGTTAGTTAAAGAGTAATGTGAGCTTTTCTTATATACTAGAATTGAATTTTTTCTCTTGAGTCCTCTCGTTTCAATGCTCCCTCCATGTCACTATTTTGATATTGGATCTTCTAATCAATTGGAGTATGTTTGTGACATATGACTAACATCATATCCTAGCTATGATTCTCACTTCTTGTAGAATATAATATATACATCAAATATACACACACACATGATCACTAATGACTCATATATGAAAACAAAACATATTTACTTCAAATTCAAGTCATAGGGCATGCTTGGCATTTTATCAAACACTTATCATGTACTACCTCTACATAAAAATATAATTTAACATCTTTTTAACATAAAAAAGAGGCCTATTTAAAGTTAGATAAGAAAATATCAATTGCTACTCAATATACTCAATAATATATTGTGCTAGTTCTACAATTCTAGCAAGTATTCATACCAATCATAGTACCTAAAACTATACGCATAGGTAGATGGTTTTATATATCTATTTGTATATATGAACTAGTAATAATAATTAAAAAAATAGCTATATATGATTTATAAAAATAATCAATTTCATTAATTATTTAGAAATGAAATTATCTGTGAAACATTTATATCAACAAGATATAACATTGGCTGGGTGGAGATGGTTAGTAGGGATAGCACTAGTGGAGTAAAATTAAAAGTAGAGATGATGCTAATATAGTGAACATGGAAGAATGGACAAAATAAATGGATGGAACATAAAACTTAGTATACATGAGATGAGAAGTAGGAAAAAATAAGAGGATCATATGGCATACTATAGAGAGGGGTGAATGAATTGGGAGTGAAAAGGGAAGAAAAGGAGGAAGTGGGGGATACATCACTCAAATTAATCAATAAAGTTATCATTTTTCTTATACCTTTTAACATTCCCAATCCATATGGGTTATTAATCAACAAGATATGCAGATTTATTAACTAATATAGAGGGATTTGCATCACTAGAAAAAATTGTAAGTCTAGAACAAAGTATTTATAAGTTTAAGCAAATATCTTATTTGCACATTTCTCAATATGATGCTTCTTACCCATCATGATAAGTAGTAGCTTGTACATTTTCAATCAAACTAGATTTCATTGGAGTCATTGCACCATGTAAGGATTTAGTCAAGGACTTATTCTTAGTAGGATATGATGAGGGTGATGAGACTTTGACATAGATATAAGAACAAAAACTTAAATGTAATAATGATCAATGTAAGATTCAAGTCTAATGTAAATTTAGAAAAATAAGAATATAGATACACAATTTATTTTGTTAAATCTAAGGGAAAAACCTTGGGCAACGTAAGATCAAGCATAGTCAAAAAAATGAAAAATAAGAACAATTTCTTTAATTTTATGGTAAATAGATTCAAACAATAAATAACATGTGAATTACCATAACTGGGGAGCTAAGACATACACACTTAGTCTACATAAACTTGCTTTTCAATATTGACAAAGATGATAGGTTTACTTAGATTCATTTGCAATATAGAGGTATTTTTCTATAATATGTGCTTTGTAATCTAATTCCCTGCACTATTATCATATTTGAAACTATGATGCTTTGACAAATTTAGATATGACATATGCTTTGTTTTGGTTCAATATCACACTTACAATTTTGCTCATGAATCTAAAACTTTAATCTTATCCCTACATTTTTAAACTTTTACTATAGATTGAACTCTACACTCCTAATCCATAGAAAATGGTTTGTCTTTGTTATCTATTCTTAGTGGTATCTAGAAGTATCATTAGAGCCTAGTGCGTTAGGCATTGAAGGTGACTTGCTTGACTTCTCATGAATTAATCAAATCTTAGAGTTGATTTAAGGATTTGAAGAATATGGAAGACAAGCCAAGCAAAAAAGTATCCATGTTTATGTTATCTTAATGATCTTAGATATTCATGAGATATATAATTTAACTGATAACATAATAATTGAATAGAAGATGATAGATGCCTAAATGAAATAGAATTTGTCCTTTTATACAACACCTTAATGATTAAATTCAAAAAAACTGTGTGTGTCTTAGCAAGCAATACCTAGTTAAAGGCAAGTTGGCTTGGGCTCACAATTGAGTTGATTATGAAGATTTGAGGCTCAAAATTACCCTTATAAATTTAACTAAGGACAAAGAACAATACAAAGAGAGGTCAAGTCTAGACTATTGGGAAATCATGACCTATAATTTGATAAGATACAAACTATATAACAACTTTTACACAAAAGAATGTGATTTTAGTACTAAAGTATTATATTTCAGAGAAAGTATAAAAATGAATTTAAAAAAAAAATGAAAAAACTACTATAAATATACTTTTCATCCTTACAATCTTAAATTCTTAAGACACCCATCTCATTTGCACAACAAATTTAAGAGACACCTCAAATATAATATCTTTTAAAGTGAATATATTGAAGGTGTTATGCTAATCATAAAATACTCATTTTACCATTGAACACACTTAAAAGAGAGTATAATAACTCTACCTCTCCTCCCTGAAATCTGTTAGGGCAGTACATGACCAGCAAGGTAGATCTTAGGTTTAACCATATGGAGTATGGTGCAGTGACCACATAGGGGATAACATTAGACTTGTGCAAAAGCTAGGGTCCACAGAATTAACTACGAAAACAAAATAGCGAGGGTGGTGAAAGTATGGTCGAATCTATGGCAATAGCTGCTTTCTAATTTCTAAAGCTGCCTTCCAAAGAGGCAACATTTTGTGTCTGCATTCGTGTACATCGATCTTTTCGATATTTGGTAGAACAGAATGGCGTTAAGGCAGGCTTATGGCAGAAAGATTTCTTGTCGTGAAATCATAACCCATTTGGATCCAAAATGCGGGCATTACATAGAGACGAGATGAAGTCTTTAATGAAATATGGAAGCAGACTGTCTGTACTGTAGCAGGTTCAGTAACAGAAGCTCCACTGACCATTTTGTCTCTCAGTGTATCTCAAGGATTCCATATTTGGTATCTCAAGTGATGGTATCCACAGTTGTCAGAGCTAAAGTTTAGGGTATATGCTGACTGGTGGACATTCCAAATATATGCAGAACCGTTAGGCTTAATGGTGGACTGTTAATTTCTATTTATATAGATAAATAGAATAACATTATTATTAATTATGCTAATCATTTTTTATCTGAATTACGAATCGAAACAAAAAACAATCAACGACAATCAAGATCAGTAAAGAAAATCAAGAAGAAAAACGATAAAACAAACCACTACACCTCACATAGGGGAGATCGAAACATATGGCAACACACTACAAAAGAATAGGATCACCATTTAGATGGTTTGAATCCAAAATACATTAAAGAACTTTGTTTTGATCTAGCATCATAATGTTTATTGGAATCATGCCCCTTCTTGTTGGGATTTGGAGTGTCACCTGAAAACATAGAGGAAGCACACAGGGAAGGGACTTGCTTATCAACAACAATGTTGACACAAAATTTAGTAAAGAGAAAGCACTTCTTGGATCTAATCACCCCATCAATCACAATGAGATCTCCCAAAGAGTAGGCTATGGCAGTCCACACTTCCTCATCTCAATTCATAGGCTAAAACTAAGGTGGCGTATAACATAAATTTAATGTTTAATAATGAAATTTTAATGTGGTATGTGTCAATTCCGGGGCATAAACTTGTAAAAGGTGTTGTGGCTATATGTACAAGGGCTATAGGTAATGAGGTGAGCATGAATAAATACAACTAGAAAATCAAATCATTCATTTAAAACTGCTACATGGATTCTATAAACTGCTACATAAACTATAAATGATACAGTTACAAGGACTATTTAAACTACTATATTAAAAAATGCATATAAATAACACACTTTACGTATTAAAATAAATTTGACAATTTGACAAATTATTAATCACACAACAAACCATGAAATAATAGAAAATAACACAAACTAAAGAATATCAAATTAATGCAACCACCACCATCTTATGGGAGTGAGCCCTCCTCCCAATCCTTGGGGTGGTTGAAATGCTTTGCTACAAACTCAAATCACGATTCACTGCATATATTTATTTATGTTTCTAAAAAGTACATACATATACCTTCTATGCTACTACACTATTTTTCCACATGATTACGTTTGTGCTATTACCTTGTTGGTCTCCTTTATTTTCTACTCTATGTTCTACTAGTCTCTCCCTATTCTCTTGTCATTTCTTATGCCTTATATAAGGAGTGGGGCATACAAAATATTAACACATGGTGTAATAAGTTTCAAAGCCCATAGTTTATAACAAAACTAGCCATGAAAATAGGGTGTTTGTTTTTCCCATAGGTACAACATAAAATATAATATGGAAAGTTGTTTATTTTGGCTCATGACCATTCCACAACATAAAATATTAGTTACAATAATATAGAATTATATTTAGCTTGTAACCATTATATACAATATTGATTATAACAAAGTTATTATTTTTTATAAGGTAAGCAATATTTTCAGGGTGTTGTACCCTTAACACAGCGAGCCCTCAGGGCCAAAAAAGAGCTAGTTCAGAAAGGACGTGAACTAGAAAGAGCTTACAAACAAGAGCCACAGGCTTGAAAAAATAGGCCAAACAGGCCACACACAGACCAATACCAGAACACGAACAATCGACATACATGTCAAAAGAAGTATTAGAACTAGACAACCCTAGAATCTAGGGGGTAGAACTAACTCCCAAAACCTGAGGCTGCGGTTTGGGGAGTCCCTTCTTTTTTTCCTGTACAAATAACAAAGTTATTGTTTGACAAAGTAAACAATGTTAATTATTAACATCCACCTTGACAAATGCAATCCACATGCTACATGAGCTATAAATTTTTTGTCTCCGTTCTCCATCTTTATTGATGTGAACTGGAGGAATTATTTCTCAACACAATGATAATGAATATTAGTAAATACAACTAATATTTAATTTTCATATTTTACCTCAAAACTATATCAAATATCCCTTATTTATATTTAATCATATCGAACACAATGGTGGTAAAAATACATGATATAATATGAAAATGGAGCAATAAGGTGGATATTAATGTATATGAAAATAGGTTATAATATGGGATAAAATGGAGTGTAAATGCCTCTCATCACCAATAGTCTAATTATAAGCTAAGGAGTTTGAACCACACAAGGAATTTTGCAAAGGCAACTTTGTTTAGATGCAAACTTAGTTCCCACTTTTTGAGGAAGAGGCATGACTTGCCAAGAAATCATGGTCCACCTTTCAGGGTTTGAAAGTAATCTTCTTGAAGAGAGAAAGAGAAGAGGAAGAATCCATTCAGTAGGACAATAATCTTCAACAAACCTTTCATTTTCCATTTCCTTGTAGCCCACATTTAGCCTAGCCTCCAAAAACTTCCCCATGAGGGCATTTACCAACCTGGAGGCCTATTTTTCAATAACATAGGAATTCTAAGCTACCCTTCCAGTTCAAAAACCAAATGGGAAAAATGAAGAGCAATGCTAGGTTTGTTAAACCAAGACTTCAAGGCGAGGGAACCCCTATCTACTACCCCTTGATCCAGTGTAGAAAGGACCAACACAAAACTATTCACAATTGAAGGCTAGGAAAACTAGGCTACATAAGAGCACCCAACCTCAAACTCACTTGTGTCATCCAAAACAACCTTGGGTGTATCATCTTTGAGAACCATAATCAAAATATGGAAGGCCCCCATTGGTAGTCCGAGACAAGTTTTCAAGACTAATGGCTCTTATACCAATCTACCTCTAATACCATGTGTTGGAAATTTTCAATCTCTAATTTGATGGTTTAATATCAAATCTTCACTATCAAGATATAATACCAATATGCAAGATACAAGGCTTAAACAACTACAATATGAAAATATTAAAAAAATTATTGTAAATGTAAAATTAAGCTTTATTAATCTTGGAATTTCCATGAAGAGATTAATAGATCTAAATAAGTAGATTAAAAAAAAATATATATCATTATTGCATCACATACCACAAGATTTACATGGAGAAACCCTTGTGACAAGAAAATCTACTAGGAAGAGACACCGAGAATGCATTAACTTTGAAATAAAGATCAAAATATAATCATTCTTTCATTCTCTTATTTTCCTCTAGTTTGGTAGAACCTATGCATTTATGAACAAACTTAACACATCCAACTCTATTATTTTACTACAACCTATTCAACCTATTTATTTTATTCCTCTCCCTTACTAAACATTTAAAAATATCCATGCAACCAATTTATATAGTTATTAAAACACAAAAGAGGAGCCAAAACCATCAAATATGGTACCCAAAATTCCTCTTCTCATTTTTAGTGCCCCCACCTTTTGATTGCCTCTCCAAATGTGAAAGGTCGTGAAAAATTCATCCCAAAATTCTTTTCTCATTCTCCCAAGTCCCCATCTTGGGGAATATAAAACAAATCATCATATTAAGTCAAAAAACTATTTTTCCTCACTCTACCAAGAGCCCAACATGGGGAATGCCAAAAGACACAAGTTCATAAATCAAGATTCATTCACTCTTTCTCAAGTGCTCCGCTTGTAGGAAGAACTTTAGTTAATTTATTTTTCTCCACAATTCATCTTAGACACTTTGGATGGACCCCTCCTTCCTCATGAATTTATAACAAATAATAGGTTGGATTAAACATTATAAAATAATTTCTAATAACACCTTAAGCACCTACAAACACTTTCCAAAGATATTGAAAATATGTAAAATGACATAGGATTTACAAAGTAGATGGCATCTAAATCCTAATAGGGAAGAGAGGGGTGGTTATCCTAAAATAAATATTTACAACTACAATTAATTTTTTTATATCATATGGAAAGATGGAAAATTTCATTAATCTTAATGGCCCTCAAGGACTAAATCATTACAACAAGATCTAGGATGATGGATTTGAGATAGTAAATGAATCCTACATTAACCAATGGTTAGATCCCAAGAGGATTCTATTGTAATTTTTCTAAAAGTGTGTATTCAAATTAAAGGAGACTCTATAGGGAATCATTGAACATGAGATATCTTCTCAAATAATGAGATAAATTCTCCTCTTTGCTTACAACATTCACATAGGGGCCTATTGAGCCTATCTCGACTTTAAATGGTTCTCGGTTTATATGTACAAAAATAGTTTATTGTATTTTCCCTAAAATAGGAAACTCGGTTCATAAATGTATATTCCCATCAACAATATAATATAGAAAATAGGCGTTATCTACGATATGATGGAATCTTCCATGTTAAATAGAGGAAGGGATTTTACAATAGTAGGGGGTAGCTCATCCCAATTTCTACTTATAAGAGCACCACTATTTTCTTATTAGATAAAATATTTATTCCTTAAAAAAGTGGCCATGACTAGCAATGGTAGAACAAGAGGGTCAAGAGGGGTCGAACCTTGAGAAGGTGGTTCTCTAGGATCTCTCCTACGCAGGAATAGCTCTCTTTCCTAAGACTTGGTAAGGATTTTTCTCATGTAATGGAACATGATATATAAGCATTTCACTATGTGAATGATAATAAAGCTATTTTGGTGAAGGGATTCAAAAATTATTAAGTTATTTTGATTCAAAACCACCTAGAAAAAACTCTCTTCCATTGGACTTGGTAAGGATTTGTCTCTTGTAATGAAACTATTATCACAAGGATAGCACCCTTAGCTAAGTGTAAACTCAACTATCCTGTGAAATATGGGATCATCTTCAAGCTGTGGGTTGCCTATAGTGAAGATGAACCTCCAAAGATGGTTGGTTCCCTTGATGGATCTCCTAAAATCTTGTTGATTTGATAGGAAAAAGGATAGAATTAATAACTGAAACTTAGATAAACTGAATCTAGGAGGTTATGCACCAATGCTTAAATGACTTGTACCTACTTTTCTAACTCATGATTTCTCTCAAAAACCGCTCTATTCTATGCACAACTCAATTTTTGACAAACTCATACAAAAGTGTTTCAAAGGAAGGTTACATTTTAGGTTTTGTTGAAGGAAAACTATGTTTTCACAACTACAAGTTCTAAAAAATAGCTCACACAACCTATGACCTATATGGGTTTTTCTTATTCTGTAAAGAAATTTATTGCAAGGAGACATAATTCAAGGATTTTAATTCATAATCACAAAAATAAGATCAAATCATCCACAAATACACTCAACACAAGAAATTTAAGAAGGAAAAATGTTGCTTTTTTATTGATAAAAAGGAGTTTTCTTGTATAAATCTTTGAAAAAATACTAAAAATACATAGAACTTGCTTCTCTATGTTGAAACTATCTCTCAAATTAAGTTACCATCTTTTTCTTTTGCACAAGGCAAAAAGAAAGCATAAAAAGAACTAAATCTAAGAGAGTTGAAGGCCTTCTCTTATATAAAACTCCTCCAAATAACTGAAGTTGAACCTCATGGAAGATGTTGAGCTTGCATGATGAGTTGAACTCCCTCTGAAGTGGAGCAAAACATGCAAATTTTGGTGAAGAAAAGTTGAGTTGAACTACTGGCCTATTGACCTTTGCATGCTCCTTAAAGTGTGTTCCAAATGAACTTGAACTTGTCCTCTAAAAAGCATGAAATTGATTGGAATTGATGTCTTCAATCAATTTGCATGAAGTACCTTCAACTTGTTGGGCGTACAAGACAAAAAATACTCTATTTTAGGACTCCAAACTACCTCAAATTACATGATTTTAGTCTCAAACTCCTCTCAAATCCAGTTGTAACCATGCGGGATACTTAAATAGGCCTAAACTTCATGTAAGTGCACCAAAACTGAGCATGAATAGGTCACTTAACTAGTAATCATCTTGTGAAACTCCTTGCATGATCATAGGTATGTGAGTTGCCTTAAGATTTTGAGTCTTCCTTTGGCACAAAAGGTTTTCATGCTTGTTGTAGTGAAAAAATATTCTATGGACTCTCCCTTCAATTCTCTATTTTAGTTATCTTTATCATTGCCTTTGGGATTCATGGTAGGTCTGCTAGTGACTATACTATTGACACGAACACCTTTGTAAATTAGCTTTTGAATCATGCCTTTACAGGGCTGCCAACTTTGCATATGGACTATCATCTAGGTCTGACCCTATAGTAATTTAGACTTCATTATCAATGGCATTATAAATTATTTTTATAACTCTAAGGAGGCACTACCTGCCATTGGACTCTGAACCAAATGGGAAAGTGGTATGACAAGTTGGCATCTAGCAATGACTCTACTAAGAGTGAAAAGGTACTAGCAAAGGAGAAAAATCATTATATGATCAATATGTTTAAACACTTTGTTACAAATACCTTGGAAGTTACTCCACATATTTCAATGGGGCTAGTTGTGGTAGTGACCCAATTTAGAATCAATACACATAATACCAAAAATCTTGCTCATAAGTTGTCTAGTGTGGAGGTAAAATCTCATATTTATCATATGCCATCTCAACCATATTAAGGTCCCCACACATAACCCAAGTGGTGACATGAAACTATTCTACAATCCATCACCCCAAAGAGATTTCTCAACAACATTATTGGAAGCATAAACATTTATGATTTTAAAAGAATGATTGATAATATTTAAGAGAATCTAAATTACATAATTAGTGGGGTTAGAACCATGGTCAAAAAATGTGAAAGCCACATTGGAGGGAGAAATGTGACAACCCCTCCATGTTTAGCATCATGATTGTTGTAGAACATAGAATTAATAGGCCATATGACATGACATACAATAAAAAGCATGAAACTATAAATCTTCACTTCCTATAAATAAAGCAAATCTAGAGTTGGCTGCTTCTAATGGATATCCCACATGAAATACTTCCTAGAGATGTCAATAAGACCTCATACATTCTAGGATAGAAAATTAACTAGTTCAAAGCTAAAATTAACACATCTTGGTTTTGTTTGTACAACCCCAAATTGACAATTCAATAAATATTTAGTATGCAAAACATAGAGGTTGAGTAACTAATGTATATTGGAATATGAATGTATATATGTATGTATGTATGAATGAATTTATATACATACATACATGCATACATATATGCAAACATACATACATACTTATATACATACATACATACATACATACATACATATGTATATGTATATACATATATGTGTATGTGTATTTGTATGTGTATGTTTATGTGTATACGTATATATATGTATGTGTGTGTATGTGTATATGTATATGTATATATAAATGTATATATGTATATGTATATGTATATATACACATATATGCATACATATATTGTTAGCATAGGTTTTTTCATTTTCCTTATCTTAGAAGATATTTCTTTTTTCCTATAAATATTATTAAGCTTGTTTAGGTTATGTAGAATTGATTATTACGAGGACACATGGTGTAATCCATCAATTATATATGTAACTCTCTCCTACACATGGTTAGTTGAGTATCACAGCCTCTTTTGGAATTATATACCTCTCATAACCATTATTTTTTCTTCATCTAAGTAGGTGCAGCCATGTGATTTGGCATTTACCAAGTAGGTAAAACTTCTACCTATTTTTCCCGTAGTTGGAGTTATTACACCTCTTACATGTATATGCCTCTATTTGTGTTATATATATAGCAACCACCTCTATTCTTTGTTAGTTAAAAAGAGTAATGCGAGCTTTCTTATACTCTATTGAATTTTGTCTCTTGAGTCCTCTTATTTCAAGACTCTCTCCATTCCACTATTTTGATATTGGATCATCCATCAATTTGAGTATTGTGTGATATATGACTAATATCATATCCTAGCTATTATTCTCACTTCTTGTAGAATCTAATTTATATACATTAAATGCACACACAAACACATATAAATATGATCACCAATGACCCATATATGAAAAAAAACATTTACTTCAAATTCAAGTCAAAGGGCATGCTTGGCATTTTATCAAACACTTATCATGTATTGCCTTTACATATAAATATAATTTTTTACATTTTTTTTACATAAAAAATAGGTCTATTTAAAGTTAGATAAGAAAATATCAATTGCTAGTTGATATAATCAACCATATATTATGCTAGTTCTACAATTCTAGCAGGTATTCATGCTAATCTTAGTACCTAAAACCATACACATAGGTAGATGGTTTTATATATCTATATATTTGTATATATGAACTAGTAATAATAATTAAAATGTTAGATATAAATGATTTATAAAAATAATCAATTTCATTAATTATTCAAAAATGAAATTATTTGTGAAATATTTACATCAACAAGCTATCAGTTCAAATCATGAACATTTTGTAAAACAATGAAATATAAACTGTTGTAAGAATATACATAACATATTGTCATCATATTTAGTACAACATATCTAAACATTGAATTTACACACACTTAACAAGTTATTTAAATATCATTTTTTCCATAATGAGTAACTAAAACTAGGATGTGCACTAAAAAATAATTATTAGAATGATGTGAAGTGAATAGAACCATTCAATAGCATAGTATTTCAAATAGTGTGAGAAGAGCTTATCCAATAGCTTATCAACATACACAAAATCCAATCTAGTAGCATTAAAGGACCTCAAAAGTTCCATAGGATCTCCAAGATGCCATGATGAATCTCAAATAATGGAGTTACAAATCCAATTAGAAATGTATAATATAAAATCTCAAGAAGAAAGGGGATTGTTTTTATTTCCATAGATACATCATTTATTTTTCTACTTATATTCCCACATGACATATAATGGATGAGGTATAGATAGTGTAATTGATGCAAGAAGGAGGTGGAGTCACAACAATAGAGTATATATAACATTGGTTGAGTGGAGATGGTTAGTAGGGATAACACTAGTGGAATAAAATTAGAAGTAGAGATGATGCTAATATGGTGAACATCGAAGAATACATGAGATGAGAACAAAATAAATGGATGGAACATAAAAAGTATACATGAGATGAGAAGTAGGAAAAATAAGAGGATAATGTGATATACTATGGAGAGGGGTTGAATGAATTGGGATTGAAAAGGGAAGAAAAGTAGGAGGGGGGGATACGCCACTCAAATGAATCAATAAAGTTATCATTTTTCCTATACCTTTTAACATTCCCAATCCATATGTGGCAGACTATCATGGTATTGAATTGGCTAGGGAGAAGTGGATTCTTTGAATATTATCAATTTCCTTAGGAAAATTTCCCCTCCTTCTTGGTCTATTGAAAGATTTATTGTTGATGCTCTCTCTATGTTGAATGATTTTGATGAAGTTTATATTTCCCATGCCTTTTGTGAGGCTAATGGGTTGGCAGATTTATTGGAAAATCTCGGTGTGGTGTTGGCTAGGTCATGGGAGGTTAATGATAACCTGCCAATGGAGCTTATATCCTTGCTAAATAATGATTGCTTCTATTTTTTTGGAGGGGGTCATTTATTTAGGTGATCTCAAGGGTTGGCGTGTTAATTATTAACATATGATGCTACTAAGACACTTGATGCTTGTGGCATTCATTGGAAATTGTGGGAGTATGAGTTGTATGTGTAGGAGGGATCTGGCCATTATTCTTCTTTGTACCTTGAAAGGAAAACCCACATGCTTTCTGGGTGCAATTTTATCTTTGGCCTTTTTGATTATTTACATTTGTGTTATGTGGGGTTTCTTTCTTGTGAACTTGATGCCATTGAAGATGGGAGGTGATAGATGCAGGATAGAGCCCTTCTTTTGTGCTGAGACTAAAGCCAATGCTGATGTGTGGAAGATTTTACAAAAGGGAGGGGTTACTCCATTCATGGAGAGATTGTGCGGGTTTGAGTCAAGTCTCTTGTAGGAGTTTGTCGAAGCTTGGCATGGTCGGGTGTTGAGTTTGTTTGGTATGGACATCACTGTAAATGAGAAGTTTATTATGGAAGTAATGGGGATGTCAACTCAAGGGAGGAAATTCTTTAGAGAAAAATCCATGTCAGGGGTGGCTAGAATGAATTTCCTGAGGGACAAGGAGAAGGAAAAAATGGTTAGACTCCAGTGTGGGGGTTTTGATTGCACCAAAATTAAGCCTATTTGGGGTGAGGTGGCCATGGTGTCGATGTGTTACTTTACCTTGGATGGGAGGTACATGGCTCTTTATGGGAACCACTTCGTGCTACTAAATCATTTCTGACATGGTAAGCTTGTATTGTTCCCTTTCTATCTATTGTTGTCTTTGGAGAATGGGATTGTGGACTTTAGAAAGAATCCTAGATATCCCCTCTTACATGAGGGTTTGATGCTATTGATTGTGGAACATATAAAAGCTAAACACGAGTCTCATGTTCCTAGTAAGCCTAACAAGTCCAAGAAGAAGTTGAAGATGAGTGGGAAATATTAGATTGAGGAGGTGGAAGATGATGTTGGAACAAAAATTAAGGATGAATCTTCTACATGGTCGGATGGTTACCATACAGACCTAGATTATACCCCATCTACTGGGGGTAAGAAAAGTTCTGCCAAAAAGGCTAAACCCTCTTCCTCATGTGCGAAACATAAAATTTTGGTTGCTTGCAAAGAGGTGGTTTTGGAGGGTAAAGCAAGTAGAAGGAATAATTCAAAGCAGGGGCCAATGAGTTCCTATGATTTGGTGGAAAATTTGTAGGAGGGTGTTGGTGTTAATAAGGTTGGTGAGGTGGCGAATTATGTGAATGAGGAGAATTTTCAGGATTGTGGTGGAGATGGGGGGGTCCCAACAGTGGGGAAGGTGAATAATTTTGTTGATTTGGAGGATTCCCCTGCTGTGTCATCTTCTAAAGATGAAGGAAAAGAAAAGGTTGTGCAACCTGATGGATTCCAAGAAAAAGACCCTCCCATGAGCTCCCATTAGGGAAGGGGTTTGTATTGGGGTGTGATGGACTTTACGCAAGCTTTTGGGTTGGTCAAGGAAGGGGTAGATGTCTTTTTTAATCTGCTCATGTAGCTGGTTCAGGAGGTCCAGGACCTCCATGACAAGTATGACATGATTTCTCATTGCAACATATCTGCTCCAAGAAGCTTAAAGGAGAAGGACTATATCTTTAGTATGGTTAGATCACTGAATTCTAACCTTAGCCTTATGGTGGAGGATGTTGCTAATTTCAAGAGAGAACATGGTCCAAGGCTTTCCACTGTGGATCTCAATACTCTAATTAATCTCAGTAAGGAGAAGCTTGAGTTCTCTGTTGAAGGTTTGGTGTTTCTAAATGAAAAAGCTAGGGAATTAACTGGTAAATCCATGTTTAATGATTCAGTGAACCAGGATGGGGGTGAGGAAGTCGAGATAGGTATGCAAGCTACTGACTTGGGGACTCAGCCAAGTGTCCATACTTGGAGCAAAAACAAAAAAGAATATGGTGGTGCCAAGGTAGGATGTTGATGAGATCATGAAAATGCACAATAAGGTGATATCTAAGGATTTGGAAGCAACTAGGATGTTAAAATAACTTCTTTAGTCATTACTTAGTCTATCTTTTTTGTTTTTCTTGTGGCTTCTCTGTTTGCTTTCTACTGATGGTTGGTTGATTGTTGTTTAATCAACCTAGTGTTTTTTGGTGGGGCAACTTAATTACTTTATCTTCATGTTGCCTTTTCTTTTGTATAGGTTTTAGGGCCCCTTCAAAACCTATCTTATGCTAATCAAAAACATTCCCAATCCATATGGCTTACTAATCAACAAGATATGAAAGTTTATTAACTAATATAGAAGGATTTGCATCACTAGAAAAATTTGTAAGACTAGAAGAAAATATTTATAAATTTAAGGGAATATCTTATTTGTCCATTTCTCAATATGATGATTTTTACCCATCAAGATAAGTAGTATCTTGTAATTCTCAATCAAACAAGATTGTGTTGGAATCATTGTCATGCACCAATTTAGTCTAGGAGTTATTCTTATTAGGATATGATGAGGGTGATGAGACTTTGACATATATATAAGATCAAACATACTCAACAAAATGAAAAATAAAAGAAATTTCTTTAATTTTATGGTAAATAGATTCAAACAATAAATAACATATAAATTACCCTAACTGAGGAGCTAAGACATACACACTTAGTCTACATAAACATTCTTTTTAATATTGACATTGATGATGGGTGTAGTTAGATTCATTTGGAATATAGAGGTATTTTGCTATAATATGTGCTTTGTAATCTAATTCCATGCATTATTATTATATTTGAAACTATGGTACTTTGAAAAATTTAGATGACCTATGCTCTATTTTGGTTCAATATCACACTTACAATTTTGATCTTCAATCTACAACTTTAATCTTATCCCTACATCTCTAAACTTTTACTATAGATTAAACTCTACACTCCTAATCTATAGAAAATGATTTATCTTTGTTATCTCATCTTAGTGTCATCTATAGGCATCATTAGAGCCTAGTGTGTTAGGCATTAAAAGTGACTTGCACTCGACTTCTTATGACTTAACCTCTTGGATTTTTATTTTTTTGACAAAAGGCTATTAGCCTATAGATTATATTGATATAATATTAGATAATTACAAAAGTTCCTTTAGAAGGATAGAACTATGCAAGCTGGAGATTTATGTGGAAATATTTTTATCAACCCAACTGCCAACCAAAATTACATCCGATTGCCCAAATTTTAGAACCCTACACAATACAAACTATCAAAGGAAACCAAAAAACTACTATGCAAAGCTCAATCACCCCTGCAAGGACACTAAGAAAAGTTCTCTCCTTTCTCTTCCTACACCTAACAAAGAACTTGACCTCTGGGTTGTTCTAATTTGATCTAGTAGATGAGATGCATACACGCCATTACTACTTCTGTTTACCATGAAATGAGGCAACTATTCGTTACACTTTGAATTATGACTGTCAGATATGAGATAGATGGCTGAGATTGGATCTTTGACGGGATTTAAAAACATGTCCATTGATCGCCCCTTGAATTCAGGTCGTTGATCACCCAGAGACCGCATAACCATCAACGAAGGGAAAGTAACATATCGAAGTGAGGCACCTCAGAGTCCCCTCGAAATAACGTCATCAAAGGGACCATTGGATATCAACGTGATAATTTTTTGGGTCCCTTTGATGCAGCGAAATCTCATCCTTGCATGATTTATATGCAAAAAGCACTAATATCGGCATGACCACCACCACCCCGCGCGCCACCTACTAGACTGTCGCGGTGTAGCAGTAAGTAGTTATTGCTACCCTATGCCCTCCATTCCTAGCTGCTACGATACTATGGTGAACCTTTACCTCTCACATCCTTCCTAACTGCTACGCCGCAAGCCATCTCACTGACTACTGTGAGACCACGGTAAACCGTCACACACAACCCTTCACATACTACCGCATCTCAAACCACACTCCAAGCTGTTGTGGCATTGCAGTGAACACGTCATGCCACTTCTCTTACATTGCGCCATAACCATCAAATAAATTACCCTAAGCTCTCTAATGAAATTATTTTTGCCACCTTAGCGAAGCTTTGACTTGGGAAGTTTAAGACAATTTCGGTGCCACCACTAACCACGCACCACTTGCTAGACCATCGTGGTGTAGCGATATGCAGTTACCGCTATCCCACGCCCTCCAATTCTGACTGTCGTGGTACCGCGGTGATCCTTTACCTCTTGCATCCTTCCTAACCACTACCCCGCAAGCCGTCTCACTAACCGTTGTGAGACTGTGGTAAACCATTCACATACCGCCACACCATAGACCGCACTCCAAGTTGTCACGGCATTGCAGTGAACACTTCATGTTGCTTCCCTTACAGCATGCCACCGCCATCAAATAAATTACATAAAGCTCTCTGATGCAATTATTTTTGCCACCTTAGGGAAGCTTAAGACAATTCTAGTGCCAAAGCTTCTCATGGAGCAATTGTAACTAATTGAGGATATGCTTGTAACTGAGCCACATTATTTAGAATTGCCACCTCCTATAAAACAAAATATTTTGTCATTTTATCCCACTTTCAAAAATAATAATGTCCATCAAACTTTCTGGAAAAACACCCTGATGATCATATGAAATTGTATTCTACAATTGCTCACACCCCATATTTGACAATAAATCCACTAGTTTATTTCCCTCTCTATAAGTATGGTTTATACTACAAATAGTAACTTATCCATTAAACGCCATGCCTGCTACAACACATAGTCTAGTCTCCAATTTAAAGATTTCCTTTATTTGCAAGCATTTATGATTATTAATGAGTCACCTTCAATCTGAAGATTTTTAACTTGCAATTCTAAGGCCATTTGAAGTCCATAAAGAAGTGCTTGTGCTTTGGCGGTGTTATTTGTGCCATGAGAACTTAAACTATTGGAATTGATTTGAGGATTTGAAGAATCTAGAAGACACGCCAAGCAAAAAAGTAGATGTTTATGTTATCTCAATGATTTTAGATATTCATGAGATAATTTAAGTGATAACATAATAACTAAATAGAAGATGATAGATGTCTAAACAAATTAGAATTTGGCCTTTTATACAACACCTTAATGACAAAATTCAAAAAAAAATGTACTTGTCGTAGCAAGCAATACCTAGACAAAGGCAAGTTGGCTTGGGCTCATAATTGAGTTTGATCATGAAGATTTGATGCTCAAAATTGCCCCTATAGATTTGACTTAGGATAAGGAACAATACAAACAAAGTTCGAGTCTAGACTATTGAGAAACCACGACTTACAATTTTTAAGGTACAAGCTATATAATAACTTGTACACAAATCTTAATGTGATTTTAATACTAGATTATTATATTTGAGACAAAGTATCAAAATGAGTCCAAAACAAATGGAAAAAATACTATGAATACACTTTGCATCCTTACAATCTTAAATTCTTAAGACACATATCTCATTTGTGTAACAAATTTAATATAGATACTTCAAATATAAGAGAACTAACTAGGAAAACAAAACAGCGAGGGTGGTTAAAGTGTGGCTGAATCTATGGCAATAGCTGCTTTCTAATTTCTAAAGCTGCCTTCCAAAGAGGCAACATTTTGTGTCTGCATTCGTATACATAGATCTTTTCGATATTTGCTAGAACAGGATGGCTTTATAGGCAGGCTTATGGCAGAAAGATTTGTTGTCGTGAAATCATAACCCATTTGGATCCAAAATGTGGGCATTACATAGAGACGAGATGAGCTCTTTAATGAAATATGGAAGCAGACTGTACACTGCAGCAGGTTCAGTAACAGAAGTTCCACTGACCATTTTGTCTCTCAGTGTATCTCAGGGATTCCATATTGGGTATCTCAAGTGATAGCATCCACAGTTGTCAGAGCTAAAGTTTAGGGTATATGCTGACTGGTGGACATTCCAAATATATGCAGAACCGTTAGGCTTAATGGTGGACCGTTAGTTTCTATTTATATATTGATAAATAGAATAATATTATTATTAATTATGGCAATCAGAGTTATGAATCAAAATAAAAAACAAGCAATGGCAATCAAGATCAGTAAGGAAAATCAAGAGGCAAAATGATAAAACAAACCACTACACCGCACATCTAGGGGAGATCAAAACATATGACAACACACTACAAAAGAATAGGATCACCACTTAAAGGTGGTTTGAATTCAAAACACATCAAAGAACTTTGTTTTGATAAAGCATCACGATGTTTATTGTAATCATGTTTTGATAAAGCATCACGATGTTTATTGTAATCATGTTTTGATAAAGCATCACGATGTTTATTGTAATCATGCCTTTTATTGTTGGGATTTGGAGGGTCACCTGAAAACATAGAGGAAGCACACAAGGAAGGGAGTTGCTTAACAACAACAACATTGCCACAGAATTTAGTAAAGAGGAAGCACTTCTTGGATCTAATCACCTCATCAATCACAATGAGATCCCCCAAACAGTAGGCTATGACAGTCCACACTTCCTCATCTTAATGATAGGCTAAAACCAAGGTCGTTTATAACATAAATTTTATGTTTAATAATGGAATTTCAATGTGTTGTGTCAATCTAGGGACATAAACTTCTAAAAGGTGTTTGACTATATGTACAAGGACTATAGGTAATAAGGTGAGCATGGATATAAAATACAACTAAAAAAATAAATCATACAGGAATCCTATAAACTGCTACAAAAGCTATAAATGATATTGCTACAAGAACTATTTAAACTGTTATATTAAAAAATGCATATAAACAACACACTTTACGTATTAAAATCAATTTGGAAAATTATTGATCACACAACAAAACACGAATTAATAGAAAATAACACACAAACTAAAGAATATCAAATTAACATCACCATCATTTTATGAGAGTGAGCCATCCTCCCAATCCATGGGGTGGCTGAAATGCTTTGCTATAAATTCAAATCACAATTCACTGCATATATTTATTTATGTTTCTAAAAAATACATACATATCCCTTCTATGTTACTATACTTTTTTCCATGTGATTACATTTGTCCTATTACATCGTTGGTCTCCTTTACTTTCTACACTATTTTCTACTAGTCACTCCCTATTCTCTCATCATTTTGTATGCCTTATATAAGGCATGAGACATACAAAATATTAACATGGTGTAATAAGTTTCATAGCCCATAGTTTATAACAAAACTAGCCATGACAATAGGGTGTTTGTTTTGCTCATAGGTACAACATAAAATACAATATGGAAAGTTGTTTGTTTTGGCTCATTACCATTCCGCAACATAAAATATTAGTTACAATAATATAGAGTTATATTTGGCTTGTAACCATTATATACAAAATCGACTATAACAAAGAGTTATTGTTTGACAAAGTAAACAATATTAATTATTAGCATCCATGTTGACAAATGCAGTCCACATGCTACATGAGCTATAGAAAGTTTATGTCTCCATTCTCCATCTTTGTTGATATGTTGTACAGATTATTTTTTCAACATAATGGCAACAAATATTATTAAATACAATTTAATATTTAATTTTCATATTTTACCTAAAAAATATATCAAATGTCCCTTATTTATATTTAATCATATGCAACACAACGGTGATAAAAATATATGATATAATATGAAAATGGAGCATAAAGGTGGGTATTAATGTATCTCATAACAAAGATCTAATCATAAGCTAAGGAGTTTGACCTATACAAGGAATTTTTCAAAGCCAACTTTGTCTAGATGCAAACCTAGTTCTCACTTTTTGAGAAAGAGGCATGAATTGGGAAGAAACCATGGTCTACCCTTCAAGGTTTGAAAATAAGATTCTTGAAGGGGGAAGAGATGAGGAAGAATCCATTCAATAGGACAACAATCTTCAACAAACCTTTCATTTTCCATTTCCTCCTAGCCCATGTTTTGAACTTATCCACATTTAGCCTAGGCCCCAAATACTTCCCCACAAGAGAATTCACTAACTTGGACGCCTGTTTTTCAATAACATAGGAATTCTAAGTTATCCTTCTAGTTCATAAACCACATGAACAAAATGAAGAGCAATGTTAGGTTTGCTAAACCAATACTTCAAGGGGAGGGAACTCTTGGTTACCAAGTCCCTTGATCTAGTGTGGAAAGGGCCAACACAAAACCATTCACAATTAAAGGACAAGAAAACTAGGCTACATCAAAGCACCAAACCTCAAACTCACCCATGTCATCCAAATTATCCTTGGGTGTACCATCTTTGAGAACCACAATCAAAATATGAAAGGCTCTCATTCATAGTTTGATCTACACATTTTAACCATGTGGCTAAACACCACCATTTTTTAGATTTCTCACCTTCATAGGAGTAGGAAAAGAATCATTTATTAAGGCCTCAAACAAAGGAACTAATAGAGACATACTTTTGTATAGCCCCTATTGCTTCCAAAACATCGCTTTACAAATCTTCTTGAAATGTGCACTTATTGTAAAAAGAGCCTCCCTAGTTATCTGCATCCAAATCGTTGGCATCCTCATCATCATCTTCACCTCTTGAAACCTCCTCACTCTTTGATGGTTATTTAAATGACCTATTCCCACTCATTAAACGTATCCTTTTTTAATATATATATATATATATATATTTACATTTTACTTTCTTTACATAGGTATATATTCTAATATATTTATTTAAATAATTCCTTTATTATATATGTGTTTATATTTATTCTCATATATCTCTTACTTGTCTTGATTTTATTATTTTATGTTTTGGGTCATTTCTATGGATGTGGGATCAATCCTGTGGCCATAGAATTAACCCCTATCATTTCATAATTCAAATTTAAATTTTAGTCAATTCTCACCAATCACTTTCCTACTTAGTTTCAACTAAACACATATTTACATGATTTTTTTATGTCTTTGTATCTAAAGACATCCAATTGCATTCATTTGGCATATCTTCATATCTCATCCCATCCAAAAGTTTAATAGTATCATTCAAAAAAGTATGCTATGGACATTTACATTGGAGCATTAAAAAAAAGGTAGATTTGCACTATCATTCTAGAGCATTTGCACAACTAAAATTTGTTGTTTTCAACCATTGGCATATATATATATATATATATATATATATTATAGGTGTTGAGGTAGGAGAACATGAGTCTTGGAGAAATTTTGGAAATCCTCTAAAAGTATTTATAAATATTGCTAGCTTAGATAGTAATAAAAAGAGCCAAAATTGGAAAATTAGGAAGTAAAAGTACATGGACAACTAGTCATTTATGAAGGTTTTGTTGATGTTTTTGACACACCAAGTTACTTATGGGTTGTGAGGCCTATAGGGTGGAATGATAAAGCTTTGACTCTAATTGGATCATGGTTAGGCTCAAGAGCCTTCATCAATTATTGAATAAGAATTCTTAGAACAATTGAAGAGTTATTTGATTGGTCTTTTCAAGGGGATACGATGATCATTAGAAATCATCCATATGAAAAACACTCTGTTAGCACAAATAAAACATTATTAGTGAATGTGAAGTATTAGTTTCAACTTTATATATATTAAAACATGAGTAGATTTATTAAACCAATCTTATGTCCTTCAAAATCAAAATTTTATAATCAAGAAGATGAAGAATCATCCATGAATTTCATTCTAGGGCAATCCCACAATAGTGGTTTACATTTTTCGGCCAAACTTGACATTGAACTAATTTTTTTTAACTAAATCTTCACTTTCGGGCACCTATAGCTACTAAACCATGGGGAATTTGAAGATGATGTAAATTACTGATTTGTAAAATTTTGTCTATAGATTCTAAATATATATTTTTAAAATTTTTGGAATCAAATTTCATTTCTTTTTCCATCTCCTTCAAAAACTAGTTTTTAACAGTAAACACCATTTTTAAAGAGTGACATGTACTTGCTAACACAACTTTTTTCTATGAAGGATAAAATTCAATTTTTTTAATTAAAATTGAACTACAATATCTAGTGCATGCAATTGGTTTCATAGTGTTCTGTTGAATTTTTTTTTCTTAATTAAGTTTTGAAGTCAAGCCAGTTACAATTTAGACATAGGTTTACTTGCTAACACAACTTTTTTGTAGGTATCATTTTTTTTTTGTTGGATCAAGGACATCAATATCTAGTGCATATATATTTTTTAGAATTCTTTTTTGATAATCTTCTATTTTTCCACATGTGTAGAATAGAGAATTTGATTTTTGGTGAAAAACCTATGTTTAATTAAACTAAAAAAAAACATAATAAAACCAAAATATATTAAAATTATATTTGATGGATAGCTCATTCCAAGGACTACCATCATCCAGTTGGGTCTGTGAAGTTGATTCCATTCCCATCTTCAACCCAAGCTCAAAAAGGAATTTTTTTGTAGAAAATTGCTAGATGGGAAGGAGATAGAGAAAAAAGGGGGGTTCAAGCAAACCCCTTGGACCCCTTTGAGCGAAGGGGGGTTCGCTCGAACCCCCCTTTTTGCAATTTTCCTTTGTTTTCATTAAAAAATGTTCCAAAAAGGGGATACCATTAGAAAAGGGGTTCACTTGAAGAGTGGGTTCGAGCAAACCCCTTTTTGGGTTCCCCCCTCTTCAAGTGAACCCCCAAAAAGCTGATTTTTTTTTTCTTTAGAGTCTTTTTGCAATTTTTCTTCATAAAGGCAATTGTGAACAAGTATTGTGGGATCACCAACCATACTTTATAAATTTGATTTTTATTTTTTTAAACAACAATATTGTATCATTAAACCACATGAATCTCTTAAATTTTATGCATTTATGGTTGAAATTTATCATCGAAACCTAAATTATCACCATTATGAAAAAGGAAAAAATGAGGGGAGTAGAGAAAAGGGTTAGATAAAAATAAACTTGAATCTAAAATCATCTTCTTTCTTTCTATACATCATTTTTTAAATAGAGATATGCAACTTGAAACCAATCTTTGTTGGACCCTTATTTACAATCCCAATAAGATGATGTGATCTTCAAAGGAAAAATCTTGTGTATTATTATTTTTGAATATTGGCATGCACTTATCTATTCATGTGACCACAAAAATACCTCTACATTAGCAAGGAATTAATGGTATGAACACATACTAAATCCATTGATATTCAATATAAATTAAATGCATAGAACTATGCAACAACAAAAAATCAAAATGTGAAAACATCAAAATATGAACACCCATAAAAAACGAAGCAAATTTTGGTATGTTATATTCATATGGAGTTTCCATAGGTTTGCAATATTTTCAAATTTTTACAATGAATTTGAAATGAAAATATATAGGCATATTTGGATGTGGAATACCAATAGTCATTCTCTCTAAAAGTCACAAAAGAAAAAATACATTGAATGTGATGAGTCACTTTGACTATCCCTACACATTCTATTTCTTCTTTAAGTTGTCAAAATTTGACTTCTAGATACATGTCACAAGGCTAGTGCACATTACCCAAGTGTCTTACACTCTCTAGAGATCATACTCTATGAATTTATCTCCTTGTTCACATTCTCATTTTCAGCAATTAACATTTTACATACTCTACACTAAATAACAAAAAAAACAACCGATTAAAAATATATATTAAAAACTTTAAAAAAATTGATGAAGATTTCTACATGTATTTGCAAGATAAAAATTTATTTTTTTAATTTATTAAGTCTTTGTAAAATCACATGCACAAATTCCAATCCTAAATTAGGCTAAATTTCTAACTTGCATGAGGAAAAGTGATAAGAATAAATAGTTTCTTATTTTAGTACAAATTGGGGTTCAGGCCTAAATAGCAATTTGTAGTCAAGTTAAAAGTTTTGAAGTGTAAGTTTGGAAAGGAAAGCAGTTACACATCAAAGTGAAAATCTGGCTTGTAGTTTGCACAAAATTTATAAAGTAGAAGAATAATGATAACTTCCACAAGTGAATGATGAGCACAAGCATTTCTATCAAATAAAATGAGTGTATAAAATGTACAATGATTTTCTTGCATATAAAGGGAAGGAAGAGAAGGTAGGAATGTATGAATGAATTTCTAACTACCCCTCCAAATGTGTGGCACATGTAAGCTCATACATCAAGTGTGAGAGCTTGTGTAAGTTTTCATGAGATAAGTGTCACAAGAGGTGAGTACATGTGTCTCAACCACATGAAGTGAGAGAAAAACTAAAAATCCCCTAAGTGAAGACTTAAAAAGTGCGAATGGATCAACCTAAAAAGGGTGATATGTTAACTAGTTTGATAATAATCATATTTCTACTAACAAATGGTTTGGAATTTTGGATTACCAAAATGGAGTTTGGTTCTACTTTGCATCTATGCATAGGTTTTACAAATTGCAAGAAATAAAGACTTTCCAAATTACCCAAACCTATCTTAGGTCTTGTTTGTAGTTGTGTATAAGTTTACAAATTACAAATTGAATTTAGAATTAAAAATGTGTTAGGTTCTTAGACCTCAATTCCAATTTTCACAAAAGTTACAAAAATGTTTAGAACTCTGTAAAAGTTACAAAATAAGATCATTTTGTAGATTTAATTGATACATTTGAGTTTGACCTAAGTTTTTAAAACATGAGTTCACAATTAGGATATAGTGCAATTTAATAGCTTTAGTATTTTAACACAAATGACAATTAGCATGAAAATGAAAAATTAGGGTATTGGGTTTAGTGGATTCAAGGGTCAAGCATGCCCTAACCAAAGATTTAATCCCTTAAACAAAAAATTCTCTAATCTAAATTATGTACAAAAAGTGTAAACACCAATCACAAAAATGATAGAGGATTCAATCATGAAATTTTAATAAAAAAACTAAATGTTGTCACTAGTACACTAGGGCTAAAGAAAAAAAAAACAAAATGAAGAGAAAATTTAGAAGAAATTTGGAAGGTACCCTTTAATTACTTGAGATAGGTCAAAGAATTTCTAAAAATTGGATTACAAGAGGAGTAAAATCACCAAATGTCATGTTGATAACATGGAATGATGGGGATTTGAAGTGTCTCAATATTTTAACTACCTTTGTGTATGTCCCATTAATGGTACACCTACTAGCCTCTCAATATTTTACGGTGGTTTAGCAATAAACTATCATCGAACAGGAAATTTTCATTAGTAATTTGCAATTGAAAGGTGAAAATAGATTGGGGTTTCAAATTAAATTTGAAATTCAGCAATTAAAAAGTTTAAAACTTTACAAGAATAAATATAACATTTCCCCCTTAATTAAAATTGTGTTGCATGATCACTATGACTTTTACAACTTTGAAAATACAAATTTAGCAAGGCAACACATATTATAATAAAGGTAAAAGAATTTTAAAGGCACATAAATAAAAAATTCTAGGACTAGAGTTCCCAAAATAAATAAAAAATAGGGGTGTGTTGTAAAGTGTCACATCAAGTTTTAGGATAGATCCATGTCTAAAGACAAGAATTGAACTTGTAGGCTAAACCCTACATAATGTGAACCGACTATTCTAAAATTAAGGCAAATAATAGATTAGTCTTCATTTCTAATCTTGAGATTTAAAAATTTAGTGCATTGATAGAATTAGTCTTCTACTACAAGCATAAGGCTAAGTATTTTCATTTATTTCATTTAATTTTCATACTTTAACATTTCATGTTTCATTTATTTTTTATTCTTTACTCACAACTATTATTTATTAATATTGCTTAATTTATTCTATGTGTACATATTATTAGATTCACATAGATTTAAAAAGTATAGAAATCTGAACCTGCATTTCACATTGCATTTACAGAAATATGAACCTAAAATTTACAGTAGCATACCCAAATCTGAAAATCATTATAAAAGGCTTAAAATCTATAAAAATTAGTTTCAAAACCCTAAGCTAGGACCCATTCGCCCTAGGGTGAATGAGTCCCTGATCAAACCTAAATCTAATTTTTTGGAAATTGAAATGTTTTGTTTTGTGCTTATGTTTGTTGTTGTCAAATCTCTATTTTAGTTTGTTGATTTTCTATTTCATTCATTTCATTAGATCTAGCTTAATTTGCTTCATTTAGTGCATTCTCTAAATTCAAAATTTTATTTAAAAAAAATCATTTTCAAGTTGTTGCATAATGTAATCAATAAATTGCCTTGTTTAGAATCTAAAAATTACATTTACACATTTCATTCTAGGACCTTGCATTGCACTTTACCCTCTTTCCATTTTTGGTTTGTAAAATAAGTTTGTGAAATCTTGAATGAGCTCTACAACTTGGTGTCCTATTAGCAATACTATTGTAAGACGTAGTTCAAGACTCATGCCATCTAGAGATATCCCATTCATTGTGGATCTTGGGTTTTCTATCTCTCTTCCTAATAGTGTTGATAATCAACCCCCTATGGATCATAGTATGCATACCTCATTTCCCATGACTTCCATATTTACAATCAATGTGCATGATGTTCATTTCTCGCAAGAAGATATAAAAATATTAGAAGAAGGCCTACAAAACTTACAAGACTGCATGGACATTAGCATGATTCCCACTTTACACAATCTAAAGAAACTACTTAAAACTAAAAATGGAACACAAATTGTCAATAGCCTTAGTTGCTTTCTAAATGAGAACTTAAACAAACAAGACAATAATAACATCCATGCCTCGGTCAAATTTATTGAAGTTAAACCTCATAAGGGGTCAAACAAAATACCTCTTGATATTGCTTTCTCATAAAAAGACATACTTAAACATGCACCCGATGGTCCTCTTTACATAGCTAGAAGAATCAACAATAAGCTCACTAATGGGATATTAATTGATCCCATCTATGGAGAGAATGTGATCACCGAACAATTCATATTTTTGGATGAAATTTATTAAGATACATATGATAAACCAAAATCATGGATCAAGAATCATAATGGTTTTTCTTGTCCTACAATAGGTTTGATAGATCTCCCTTTAAAAGCTAGACCAAAAACATTAAATGTCTCATTCACCATCATCCCACAATCAAACCAATTTTGTGTGAAGTTATGCTATCCATGGCTTCACTCCATGAATATCGTCGCATTAATTGTGCATAAATGTTCAAAGTTTCCCTTTGGAAATGATATCTTTACTATGCATCATAGAGGGTTTAATCCTCTATCTTCTCGAGGGAACTTTTCAATGGACTTCTTTTGGCCCGAGTTGATTGAACCTATTAAACCTCATGAACAATTCTTTTTTAAATCATATGAAAAATTCAAGGCAAAGCATATAGAAAAATTATCCCTTAGAAACATGCCTCATCTTGTGATTGAGCCACCTATCCTTGAAGAAACAATGATTCAACCAAAAGTCCTTCCAAAAATCTAAGAGCAGCCTATGAAAAAACATCCTGCGATTTCCTATAAGAGATCACGAGACAACCAAAATAATCTCGTTGTGCCTCCTAAAGTTAAACTAGTTTACAAAGCTAAAGAGAAAGTGGTTGAGCAACCTCCTTTGGTTCCTTTCATTCCTTCCTTAAGGGAAGAAAGGAAACCTATGGTTGATAAACTCACTCCTACACAAACAAAAATTGACAAAAAATTGAAACGAAACCGAAATAATAGAGAGTGTGGGAATGGATGGCATGCAATCACCTGTATGTTACAAAATCAAGAAGAAAAGAGAAACATAGAAGATCAAAATCCGAACTTGCTTGAAGCAATGCATGATGACTCTATACCCTCACCGCAACATAAAAAAGAACCTTCAAGAGACATTATCATTCGAGCTCCTATTATGATTAATCTACATGATGACATTGACATTGCAAAAATTGATGAACAAGTGCATAACGAATTGAGTTCATTGTTTTCATCTTCTATGAGCTTAAATGAAAAATCTCTTAAAAATAATTCTAACTTGGTGCTTCCCCTAGTTCAACACTTGTTTTTCCCTTTGGCTAGTTTTCCACCTTTCATTTATACCAATTAAAATTGGGATGCGGACAACCTGCTATAGGTTGACTCGCATGTGCCTTACTAGTCTTTTGCATTGTTTTCTTTTTAATGTTTCTTTATATGATTGCATGTGTATAATGTGATCCTCTATAATGTTTCGTCTGATGTTTCTCTCTCTTTTTGTGCATTCCTCGATATGTATTTACATTCTTCTCTATGTCATAAACATTTTTTCCTTTTTCATTTGTTTTGTGTTTTCATTTTAGGGATGATGCAAGGTGTAAATACATTTAGGTCTCTTCCATGGTGAGCCGAAGGATTTTTATTTGTTTTCAATCTCTATGTGTCATTCTTTCAGCTCTATGAGTATTTGGAGAATGATGATGTTTTGAGCTCTATGAAAAAATTGTAGCAAAGATATATTGACCCCGAATCTATAGTTGCCTTATGTATTTTTGGGGATAACCCCTCCTTCCTTTTACATGACATAGTTTTGTTTCAGAAACATATGACCTGGCATAGGGTTTTTCAAGGAAAGCTCTTATTTCTTAGGAGTATACATTGGCTACTTTAAAGCGGTTGCTCACAACAATGGTGTTAGCAACTGCTTTAAAGTGGGGGCCTACATTGTTGACACCTTTCAATACTTTGCATATTTCATGGTGTGATTTTCTTTCTTGTGATGTGCCCTTTTCTTGGTGGTGTCATTGGGTTTGATTTCCTCCAAGAGTGTGATATTTCTAAGTGTATGAATTTCCCTTAATGGCATGATGCAAAGCGAGGAATCCCATAAGTGGCAATCTGATATTCTTGATTTGTCCTCTCTTGGAGACATTAGGCACGATGTTCCCTAAGAAGAAGACCTTACATGAAGCAAGATCCCCTTGAACAAAAACCTATAGACATAATATTCATAAAGCATTCAACATTGTGGTGCCTTATCAAAGTTGTCAGGAGGATAACTTCGGTATGGTATAGGAGGCTAATATGATTCTCTCATTTTCTACCTTTCTTGAGATACTTGCCTATTGGATGGCCTAAGGTTCCACTACCCCAGAGTGAGTGCATGTGTTATGTTTGCATAGTGGGCATTGTGTTCTATTTGTAAACGTTTTTGGACAAACATCCTAGACTTGGTCCATGTCATGTTGGATAGATTGTCGAAGCTTGATCCTTTTCTTAGACAAGCAACCTAGACCCGGTCCACACCATGTTGGAGAAACTGTCGAATATTGATCCTTTTCTTAGACAAACAGTCACATTCCACATCGCATTGGAACGGTCAAAGTTTGATCCTTTATTTTCCTTTATTTTTCTTGGTCTTTGATAGGGTATGATTATGTATCTTTGTCATTGCTACATACATAAGTGTCTTGAATGAATACTTTAGTGTGTGTTTGACACGGGGGAAAACTCTCACTAAAGTGGGGGAAAAATGTAGTAACAGAAAAAGTATCGGGATTTTCCTTAATTTGGGAATAATTAACAATAAATGAGCCTAATGTTGCCTTGATTTAGTGTTGTAATGTGTTTTACACATTCACATTAATTATTGGACCCTTTTTAATAAAATAGACTTAATTTTCCTTATTTAGGGTGTTGTAAAGTGTTTCTTTACACTTTCACACTAATCTACGGCTTTAATTAATCAATTGAGGTTAATTGGCCCTTTAATTCAAATTCAAGCCTTATTAATTATATTTTCCGAGGGATAAATCCCAACATTCATTGATAATATTTCACAACACTTAATTTGGCAAGGTTTGTGTCTTAGGATAGTGACTTGGGACCCATTCACCACCTGGAAAATGGGTTCTCTCTAGGTTCTAGGACCCCCTTTTGGCATGTTATTTCATAATCTCTGAAACAAGCCCTAGTTAAGTATGTTAGGACCAATTCACCCTATGGAGAATGGGTCCTACTTAACTTAGGACCCCTTTTTGAACATATTCTTGGTAGGATTTTAGTGATTTCAAATCCTAGATCATATGTTGGCTTGTGTTATTTGAATTTCAGGGTTAAATCTTAAGATAAGTATAAATATAAGGTTATTTTACATAGTTTCACCTAAGAATTTTTATGTGACTTCACGAGATCAAGAGCAAGAGCACTATAGAGCATTCAAGTGAATCTCAAAGACATTCAAGGGTAGATTATTGAAGTTTATTGCAGCAATCAAAGGTCATAGCATCATGTCAAAGGCATAGTGCATCATGCATGTTGTTGAGCTAATGTGTTGATGTAGCATTGAAGATCCAATTCAAGCATTGTTTCACACCCAAATTCAAGATAAATATCTACATCAATTGAGGCCACTTCATGCTAGGTTGTTGATTTGTACTCCAAGGTTCAATTGAGGATTGGTGAGTTGTTACACATTGTTGTTCATTCATCTCTCCTTCACACATTATTTCATTACAATGTTTAATTAATAAAATGGGGTTTGACCAAGACAAATACCTATTCCTAACAATCAACATTTCTTCTTCTTCTTTGGTGTGTGATTGTAGGTTGTAGATTGAAGATCAAGTGGAGGGAAAAGTTGTCAAAATTGTGAAGTTGCAAAAGTTGTCACCTTTCTTACAAGATCACAAAAACTAAGCTACAAGATTTAATTCCAACTTTTGGGAGTTGAACACTTGGGATCTGGGAGTGCAGACATTGAAGAAAAAGATCTTGAAATTGATTTTCTAGAATCCTAATAGGGACCCATTCGCCATTGGGAGAATGAGTTCTCAATGAGGCCTGAAAAAAAACTTTTTCAAAAAGGTGAACATCGTTTGAGCATCTGAAAACCTTCATTTTTACTGTTATAACAATTAGGATTTTTTTTTCTTCTGATTATTATTTATGCATTTTACCTCTCATAATTAAGTGAAACATCTAGTCAAAAATTAGGAGGTGAACCCATTTGATTCAATCACACATTTGGATTCATCATCCCCCTTTTTCTATGTTTCATTTTGGTAAAACTGACTTCTTGAATTTTATAGTTTTTTTTAAATTTTTGGAGTCTCTCTTTTTATCTTAGATTAGATCTTGCATTTATTTACATTGAATTAGATCTCATTTAGGGTGTCTTATTTTGCATTCAAATTTGCATTTCATTTAGGGTTAAGGATTGCATTGTTTGCATTCTTTAAATTTGAAAAATACAAAAAATCAGCCATTTTGTATATCATTTAGATCATATAAACTTACATTTGAAATTCAAAACAAAATAGCATATCAAACTAGGTCTTGTTTAATTCATCATTTTGTTACATTTTCAAATTGCATTTCACATTGTATTTACAGAAATATGAACCTGAAACTTACTCTTGCAGACCCAAATCTGAAAATTATTAGAAAAGGCTTAAAAATCTGCAAAAATTAGTTTCAAAACCCTAATCTAGGACCCATTCTCCCTAGCACAAATGAGTTCATGATCAGACCTAAATCTAAATTTTTGGAAATTGAAAATTTCTATTTTGTGCTTTTGTTTGCTGCTGACGGATCTCTATTTCAGTTTGTTGATTATTTATTTCATTCATTTCATTAGATCTAGCTTAATTTTCTTCATTTAGTGCATTCTCTAAATTCAAAATTGTGTTTATAACATTTCATTTTTTAGATTGTTGCATAGTGTAATTAGTAAATTTCCTTGTTTAGAATCTGAATTTTTTATTTACATATTTGATTCTAGGACCTTGCATTGCACTTTACCCTCTTTCCATTTTGGGTTTGTACAATAATTTTATGAAATATTGCATGAGCTTTACAACTTGGTGTCATATTAGCAATACTATTGTAAGACGTAGTTTGAGACTCATGTCATCCCACAATATTTAGTTCATTTTGGATCTTGGGCTTTCTAGCTCTCTTCCTAATAGTGTTGATAATCAACCTCATGGATCATAGTATGCATACTTCATTTACCATGACTTCTATATCTACAATCAATGTGAATGATGTTCATTTCTAGCAAGAAGATATAAAAAGATTAGATGAAGGCCTAGAAAAATTCCAAGACTGCGTGGAAATTAGCATGATTCCCACTTTACACAATCTAGGGAAACTACTTAAAATCGAAAATGGAACATAAATTGTCAATAGCCTTAGTTGCTTCCTAAATGAGAACTTAAACAAACAAGACAATAATAACATCCATGCCTCGGTCAACTTTATTGAAGTTAAACCTCATAAGGGCTCAACCAAAATACCTCTTGATATTGCTTTCTCACAAAAATACATACTTAAACATGCACCTGATGGTCCTCTTTACATAGCTGGAGGAATCAATGACAAGCCCACTAATGGGATATTAATTGATCCCATTTGTGGAGAGAATGTAATCACTGAACAATTCCTATTTGTGCATGAAATATATCAAGATACATATGATAAACCAAAAGCATGGATCAAGGAACATAATGGTTTTTCTTATTATGCAATAGGTTCAATAGATCTCTCTTTAAAATTTGGACCAAAAACATTAAATGTCTCATTCACCATCATCCCACAATCAGACCAATTTCATGTGAAGTTAGGTTGTCCATGGGTTCGCTCCATGCATGTATGATTCAGAGAAAAGGAGGATTCAACAACACATCTCACAAACCTTCAACAATAATTCAAAACAATCTTTGTATAACACATGCTATTAGGCATTCTATATCACATTGGAAACATAACTATGGCAGCCCACAATTTAATGCAATGAATAGTCATTAATAACTTTCAAAAAACAAATAATAATGAAAATATCTCCAATGATATTGAATAAAACATAATTATAGACATTTCCTCCAATTATTATGAAGATCCAATGGTGGAAAAGAAAGTTATTGCATTTTTCCCAAAACTGCAAACCCTAGGTAGGGTTCAGACCTGCCCTCACAAAAATGGTCTTAACTTATTCAAATATTAATAAAATTTGATGAGACTTGAATAAAATGAAATTAGATTCACATAGAAACAAAATCCAATTGGTTTTAGATCCAAAATATAGACTTTACAATCTGTACCATCACATTTTTTAGATTGTAAATTCTGCACAATATTGTTAGAATAGGGCAGTCTCACAAAAATAGTCATATCTTCCACAAAAATCAATAAAATTAAATGAGACAAAAATAATTGGAAACTAGAAATAGAAATATTTCTATAAATTTATGACACTCCATTATTTGAGTCCATACCAGGCTGTACAAAGCACAACTTCAGCCTAGAAACAATATAAAAATCAGAAAATACACACAAAATTTGAGGTTGCAATTCATCCAACTTTAAAAATAATGTCTCCAACCCAAAATTAAAGTTTTGGAGGGTGTATTTATACATTTAAAACCAAAACCAACTATTTTCAACCACATTTTGATTAGTTTGTTGACAAAACACTTTAATGATACTTTTTGACAAGTTGCTTGACAACTTTCTTAACCAACTTTTACAATTTTTACAATATGGAACAACTTTAAACATTATTTGACAAATGACTTAAAATATGACTTCCTAAGACTCAAACATATCTAAAATGGTTTGATAAACCTTATTATAAGACCCAATAAACAAAATAAAGTAACTATTTACAAATGGCCTCATGGGGGCAAGAAATCAAACAAGTGCTCCTACACCAATGTCGTCATGTCAGTTGTGCATAAATTTTTAAAGTTTCTCTTTGGAAATAATATCTTTATTGTGCATTGTTGGCCTCCTCTATTGGTTCAATAACTAATCTCTTAGAGTTGTGACTTAGAGATTGGACATCTGCACTAAGTAGCTATCTTACTCATCATGAAGGTGCATTTCATTGTCAACCCAAGGGCGTAGACTTGAAATGGGTCAGCACTGTATGTGCACTAGGACTCCATTGTAGCCATCCATAAAATAGAAAATAAACAATACTGGAAATAAAATACTGGAAAGAAATAAACTTCAGCATTGGGCATGAATCAAAAACTACACTAAGCATCAACAATTGTACTGGAAATGGATGGCAAGAATAGAAATCTCAGCAAACAAACAAGAAACTACTATGTCTGCCTTGGCTGCAGGAACAGACAATTGCTTAAACCGAAACTAATTACTAAACATAAAAATTACTTTTAAACTAAATGGGTGGAATTCTCACCAAGTGGGCCCCCTTGAGTGAGTCTTCGTTAAGCTAACTTAGATACAACAAGTTAGAATATCATATTATTTCTTAAAAGCATGATTACAACATTTCAACAATATGACTGTATTACTCAAATTAGAAATGCAAAATACAATCTCAAAACATCCAATCTTATGAAAAGGGTCATCTGACCATTATTTATAGAGAGAAAATTCTAACTAACCCTAACTACCTAGGTAGTCGACTCCAAAAAAATAGGAGGATACCATTTATTGAAAGCATAGAAAAGAGAGGGAAGAATTTATGCATGTGCCAAATTTGGTCAAAGAAAACTTTCCCCAATGAGAATCCAACACAACACACTCCCTAGTTTTTCTCAACAAACAAACATGACCATTAAAAGGTAGTTACAATCTTTCATTCGAACTAGGAATTTACCTCCATTGACCTCTTAATGACCATCCTTTTGACTCTCTTGGCAACCGACCAGCTGGCAAGAGTTTCTTCCACTTTGCAAGCTTTGTTTACATAAGTATCTTAATGTGAACCCATATAATGACATTAGCACACACAAACAGTTGCATATCAATAATTACCTTAAAGTAACATCCATTCAACCACATGTAAAATTAACACAGATAATTCACATAGCATGTTAATGTCATTAAAATTCACAAGGATAAGTCTATGCCCAAGGCTTATGGTTTGAAGGAAATAACATGGAAAATGTCAACAACCAAGTGCCAAAGTCTATAATAACAACAACAAATATATCATAAACCCTATCAAAATTGAGCCATAAATTGGACTCATCATCTCCCCCCAACCTAATGTTTTGTTGGTCCTCCAACAGAGGGAGCACTATTCCTTTGCTTGGTTAGAGCTCTGAAGTCACCAATTGCCAATTGTCCTAGATCAGTCTCTGTAGTATCTGAATTGGGGTCCCAGTAAAATCCTTGCTTTTTTTCCAACCTGTTCCACCTTGGCCTTTATGTAGCTATGTCATACTGATAATATCCATAATTTGGCACTAGCCATAACAAAGTAGGAGGCTGAAATGTCAATGGAAGCCAATAATGTTGGTTCATCCTTCCAATCTGCAAGTACCTATAAGTCTGTTTGCATGTTGCAGCATAATTTTGCAAGAAGTGGGGTTCAACTTGTTTCAACTAATCTATCAAAATATTCCACCTTTGTGATAAGTACCCCATTATTGATTTCTCTGTAGTAGCAGTTGCTTTCTCATATTCCTTCTATGCCTCTTCCCTAACAGGCATGATCCTATTTTTGTAGCTTGGGTGATAAATATTTCTAAGCCATGTTTGGTAAATATTCGTAGGGTTACTAGATTCAGTTCTGAGAGGCAAGGGAGTGTTGAGTTCTCTTTCCCTGTAAGTTATAAACTTCTGCCTTCGACTAATTTCATTCTAGATCTATGACATAAATGCCCTTAAATGGATATCTCCAATGTATAGTAATTGGTTCCAATCATGATCATTAGGCACAACATAATTATGCAAGTTCAGTTCACACAATAGATTTTTAACTTCAAAAGGGGAAGATTGGTAGGCCTGGAAAAAATCATGTGGATTTTCAATAAAAGGGCTTAAACCTGAAATAATCCTTGAAAACTTGAAGGAAAGATTCCTCTCCTTCAAATGTAGTGCATATACTCTTGGAGGAGTTCTACATGCCATTATTTGGGGAACTAAAGTCACCACATTATCCACCTTCTCCTTCAAGGAAACAATCTCTACATTCTTCAATTTCTCCATTTTTCTTTTTAACTTCTTCTTGTAGTTTGTGTTTTTCCTTTTTCCACTCCTCCTCTTTCCTTTGCATTTCACTCCATAGGTTCAGAGCTACAATATTCCATGAAAAGTGGGAGGTTTATGTTTTCCTACGAAAATATTTCCCCACATTGATTCTTGTTGTTCAAATAACACCAATTGTAGTGATTCTAGTTGTGTAATGCCCCGTCTTAATAACTTAAGAACGTTGCAATTGTGTTATAAAGGTGTAATAATTTTTTTTAAAAGTATTAATACTAAGTTGATTAATTGCATACATTCTTAGGTTATGCGATGTTACACTACTTTGAGTTTTCCATAAGCGACTTAAGTATTTCACATTACACATATAATCAATAACATAAAGATAAACATTGCATAATAATAAATTCCCATTCAAGATATAATAAAGTACAAACATGTTTTCCATTCATTGCATTGATATGATATTACAATACTCATCCAACTTGATGAGGTAGTTCAATGATAGTTACAAATACAATTACATTGTTCACCTCTTATACATTTGAGGGATGTTTTCTAATACAAGTTTACAATATACAATGATGAAATAAACATAGATCCAAGTGTGAGCTCTCCATCCACGAAGCTCTAGATGTCATGATCAATACTGGGGACCCAACGGAGTAAGGTGCATGTTCCACCCAACCATGTGGTACCCGTAGGTCCACCCCCCGTGCTAGGAGATAGTAATAAGATTACCTAGACCTAATCTACTAACCCTAGACACTAGTACAAACATACTATTGGTTACATTGCTTCCAGATTTTGACAATTGATTGAAACACAAAAATTCAAGGTTGACTATTATTTTAGGTGGAGTGTCATCACAACGATACAATGGTTACCCTAGTGTTTCTTCCTAGGTTCCGGCCCCCAATCCTTGGGTTACCCTGGTAACCTCTTACGAAACCCGGCCCCTATTGCACACAGTTGCGGAATCGAGTGTCTCTTAAGGAAACGAGACACCGATTTTGCCATTCCAGGCCTTCTCATCTTATACTCATGACTGAAGAAGCTCAACAGTCATAAGAGAGGCATGTACATCTTGTTAAGTGTTTTAGATCTATCTACTGTGTTCTTTAATTTTCACTAAGTTACTAACTATTTGTAAGTTACCCTGACACCACTTTGTGTGTCGGCCCTTACGAATAGCCACTCCCCTAAACATAACATGGAAAAACTATGTTCTTTTTCTAAGGTTTACAAGTGTACACAAAGCCAGAATCAATATAAAAGTCTAAACATATTACAATGAACAACAATCAATGTTCATAACTCAAGTGTCAAACCACCAAACATAGCCAAGTACACATACTTAGGAATCACATGATATTTTACTTATCAATCACAATTTCCCATTTAACGGTTGGTCTGGAAGACTTGTTTATTAGAGATTTTTCCCATTTTACCCAATCCACAAAAGAAATAAATCAATTTAAAGCAAATGGAAATATACATCTATCTTTCGGATATACTAAATCCATTTATTACAGACACCTAATTTATACAACTACTCAAAATAAGTACGATTCTATTTACAATAAGAAAATAAAACAAATTATTTCATTCAAATTTCCACGGTCATGATTATTAGTCAAATTCAACAGCCTATTACATTAAACTTACATAATAATATATTTTTTAAACTTTTCACAAAAGCCTTACATCAAATCTTAATTAATCCTAAATTAACTTTAATCAAATTAAAATTTTCAAAATTAATTTAATATAACTATATATATATTGTATATATATATATTATATATATATTAATAATAATATATATATAATAAATATAACACATAATATATATATAATATATATATAAATATATATTTAACAAATTTGAAATTATATAAACCAAACGAATTAAACATACATAATAATTATAAAATACCAATGAAATTTTATTTTAAACAAATATACACCCGCACGAAGAGCCCACGATTTCCTGTGGGGAAAGGGCGCGTCGCCATTGCCATGGCTGCGCCCAGCAGCCTACGGCTGCGCCCGCCCCTTATGGGCATGGGGAGGGCTTCAGCCCTTCCCTAAACCCTGTAAATTTTTTTTAAAATTTCATTCATTTAAAATAAAATTCGAAACAGGGTTTTCAAGATTTCGGCCTGCGGATTTATTCCATACGACATCTTTACAAAAATAATTTTTACATATAAAATTCACATAAATTTCACAGCAAAATTTATATATATATAATATATATAAATTTCTTAAAATCTATTAATACATAAATCATAATTCTGACGAAATTTTTTTACAGAATTCAAAGAAAACCAATTTCTGTACAGGGTTTTTTTTTTAATACAATAAACATTTTAACAAAAATCTTTTTCCCCAAATTCTCTTTTCTAAAATTACCATAAGGGTTTTGCAAACAAACGACAGAAAAATTTCTTTTTCTATCACAACTAATTTTCTTCACTGTTTAATTAAATCTTTACCTGAATTTTTCAAAATAAACACAGGGAAAACTAAACTATTATTTTCTCAAGATTCTTTCAAAAAGAATTCAAATTTTAAAAGAAGAATGCCTGTAAAAAGAAGACTATCTGTAGAAGAAGCCCTTTTGCCTGTAAATTCCAATTCCTTCCCGCAAAGCCAAATCCAAAATAACCAACCACCAAGAACCTTCCAAAGGATCTTCCAAATCCAAAATCAACCAAAATAAAATAACAACTTCTAAGAAGATTTCAAGAAAATTCACAGTAAGAGGATTTTTTTTGCAAGTGCTCTAATAATTTCCCCGTGAGGAAATTGAATAGCCTTTGTCAATTTTTCCGAGATCCACAATAACCTCTCCGTAACAAAATTTTCCAACAAACCAAATTAATGCAACTTCCACACTTGTCGAGAAGTTGCAAATATCTTCTCAACAACTTCTCGGCAGTTTTGCCCTTTTAATTTTGCATGCAAATTTAATTAATTAATTTAAATTTAAATCTTAAAAATCAAATTTTCAAACCACATGCAAATTTATTTTATTTTATTTTCTAATTTTTCTAATTCATTTAAATACAATATAATTTACACACTTAATAATTTAACTTAATTAATTAATTAATTTAATTAAAATAGTTTAATCTTTTTAAGACCAACTATTTAACCAAATAAGCTAACTAATATATTAAATTATCAAGTAGGTAAATTTCAATCATATTTAAATATTAATTTAAATAACAATAATTAAAACACAATAACTAACATTAAAATTAACCAATATTTACCTTTTAAAAATGATTTAACCAACAAAAAATACAATACAACCTATGACTCAAAACTAAAAATAGACAATGTACTATGACCAAGGTTGAAGACTAGACTAGGGTAAACCTAACTACTATCTCCCGTTCAACAATTCCGTTGAGTCTTGACACGCTCAGACCTGATTACACAGGTGGAGTCGGTGTCATGTACCTGCAAATCCTGCAACCAAGCAAATAACGTGCATACATGTATATATATATAAAGCATTAAACAGGCACACCGTGCGGAGAAAATCACAGATATCGTAGGGCACTCGCAAGCGAGTGATGCAATTCTGTTCTCCACACCAATACACTCACAGCAAACTGACGAAATAAATGTTGTTAGTCCATCATAAGCATGTGCATATCCATAAACAACTGAAAGTAAACATCTACACTAAATCATATCATGTCTGAAACAATAATCATCAAACAAGTAATCATCATGTCACAGAATAATCCACCATCGCTCAAAACCAACGATCAAAGTATCTAACAAAACATCATAGGTCTAACAGTATGAGAAAGTATCAACAGAAAGCATAAGCATAAACAGAGGGGTACTACAAGTTGCTCATCTTGCTCAGATTGTAGTGGTTCTTGATTCTCATCTTGCTCTTGATTTTCTACTTCCTCTGCAATAGTAGCAAGCTCTACTAATATTATGTTTGCTTGTTCTTCAAAAATGTCTTTTTCTTCAACATTTACCTACCCCATAAGGGCTTTTGTCTCCTTCCTAGGTGTTCTCCTAAATCTAGGGCTTCTCTTTGGAGGCATATCAACGTTTTCCCCAACTGATTTTGATTTCTTAGAAGGGCTTTTATGTTTTTCTTTGGTTGTAGGAAAAATAGTGTCATTAGCCTTTTTTTTCCTCGGGATTCATGTTATTTTTTTTGGCATTTGCTTCTTGGCCTTCCCCTTCCTCATTTGTGCATCTTTCATTTGTGCTTCCTCTCTTCTAATGGTAGCCCTAGTTCAAATTGGGGTTTTGGGAAGAACATTAACATCAGGGTTTAAGGATAAAATTTCTTCATCTGAATACTCTAATTCAGAGGAGCCAATTTCTATAGCTACTTTGGCTACATGAGGGTTTATGCTAGGGTTTGCACTAAAGGTTGAAGCTCCAAGAATGGTTTTAACAACCCTCTCACCCCTACTAACCCTACAAGCTTGAGGCTGACCTCTAGGACACACATTTTCTAGTCTAAACTGATCAATGTTTACAAATTATTTCCATGTAATGCCAGACACCTCTTGTAAATATTTTTCTTCCAACAATTTTATCAAATAGTGATGGGAGACAAAATTTTCCCTACCTTTTTTGCATTTTAGCTGTCATGATTGTAAGGAGGTTATACAACACATTGGGAATGTTCATCCTTCTATCATGTCTCATATGGTTCAAGAGCTTAAAATTCACATAATGGAGGCATGAGTGGCGGCCCTCACAAGTAATATACTTGACAATGTGGATGGCTACTTGTTTCCACTTTTTTGGTAGAGAAGTTCTCCTTGTTCCTTGCTTATCTACAACTAGCAGACGGTCACTAGGTTCAATGAATTCTACCCTAGCTGACATCGCATCCCTGGAAGCAGGGTATGGCTCTCCACCATCAGGAAAACCTATTACTTCTACAATTCTCTCCTTAGTGGCTATCAATTCTATCCCTTTTACCATTTCCTTCCCATTAGAGAGTGTCTGTACAAATTCTAACTCAATGTCCTCATTGAAGTTGTCAAGTTTCAGGAAGTAGTCCAACCATCCACAATTCCTGAACTTGGCCAGAGAAAGTGCATCCTACAGTATCACATCATGAATTGTAGGTTCATTTCTAATTAGTTGATCACCCATTGTCTCTGCCCACAATCAAGCAAACACTTCTACGAAATTTCCTTTCCTACAATCTTTCTCTGAAAACCCAATTCCTTCTTCTTCCTGCAACTCCTCTATAGTGCTAACTCCAATGTCATGTAAAATTTTCCTTTTTGGTGATGTTTAAGATTATGAATAAGGAAATAAAGAAAAAAAAATGAAGGGTATCATCAAGAAAAATGGTAGTGGTTCAGTGTCATTTCACACATGCAATTCGTCATTTCAACTATATCATTCAAATTGGCTCATTTCAAATTTTTTGACATGTATGACAGGTGGACATGTGGGTTCACACTCCAGCCCAACCTAAATTAGAGCATGTGTCTACACAAGTTGGGTGGTAATTATTATTTGATAGGGAATAGTACAATCATATGCTATGTGAAATAACTACTTTAATTTACAATAATTAAATAAATGCATCTAAGATAATTAATATATAATAAGTTGTCTCACACATACCTAAAACTTGGAGTACCATTGCAAAAAATGTGGAAGGAAGTACGGGTTGCTTTAAAAGTATAGTTGAGCAATTAAATAAAGTGGTGATGGAATGAAGTGAAGGTGAAGTTATGGAAGAGAGAGAAAAGATGGAGATGGATGGCAGATGGATTTATTGATGGAGAAGTGGATTCGCACAAAAGTGGAAATATTTATTATGATGTGATTGCATGCATACCTTGACTAGTCAGAAGGAGGGACACTAGGTCCGCTTCCTTCAACTACAGGAAGTTTGGAGGTTTGGTGTTGAATAAATTGCTGCATGAATTCTTGCTTGGAAGCTAGTTTATGATATAACCTGAGATGGTGATCATTGACCAAGAGCTTGAAACTGACAAGGTCAATGGTTGTGAGTTGAACAACACCATTGGAGAATACTTTTGCAACTTTATATGGTCCCAACCACCTGGTATGTAGTTTGCATGCATTATCTTGATACTTGGAGTCATAAAGGAGTGCCCAGTCACTTGGTTGGAACTTCCTTTCCTTTATGTATCTATCATGCCATTTGACCCTCTAATTTTTCACTACCTCAGTATGATGCAGAGTTAACTTTCTCATCTCATCCAAGGCATTCAACTGCATGATTTTGTCCTTTTGTGCCTTAGATATATCTATCCCAAGATCTAGTGCAATCTTGAGAGTTTTATGCTCAAACTCAATAGGCATCATGGTTGTCTTCCCATACAGTATTTCAAAAGGAGTGAAACCAGTGGTTGTCTTCCAAGTGGTCCTATAAGCCCAGACAACTTTTGGCAACCTATTTGCCCAATCTTCCCTATGAATAGCCACTGTCTTGGTCAATATAGCCTCTATTTCCCTATTGGTCACGTCAAACTGGCCATTGGCCTGAGGGTGATAGGGGGTAGATTTCCTAAGCCTCACATTATATTCATTGACCAATGTGGTGACAAGGGTTGATTTAAACTGATCCCCTTGATCTGTCACTATCTCTCTTGGAACCCCATAACGTGTGAAGATTTCCTCATAGAGGAATTCTACAACTTTATTATCTCTATCATGTTTCATAGCTTTAACCTCAACCCACTTGGTCACATAGTCAATGCAAACCAAGATGTAGGATTTTCCATTTGATGGAGAATCAATGGGACCTACAAAATCAAGTTCCCATTTATCAAATGGAGTGATGACTACTTAGGGGTATAGAGGCATCTCATTATATTTAGTTGGTTTTCCCATCCTCTAACATCTATCACACTTCCTAGTATACTTTCCTGAATCCTTATGTAGTGTGGGCCAATAATATCATGTATTAAGAATCTTCATTGTTGTCCTCTTAGCTGCAAAATTCCCTCCATAGGGTTCATTGTGAAATGCATGTAGCATATCATATGTTTCATCCTCCCTTACACATCTCCTCAAAACATGGTCTAGTCCAGTGTAGAATAAACATCCTGCAATCCATGAGAAAGGAATTTTTTTCTTAATGATCACCCTTCTCTCTTTTGGAGAGAAATGAGGAGGAACTCTCCCTATAACTAGATAATTGGCTATATCAACATACAAGGGTGTATGCACAATGATAGAAAAATAAAATTTCATCAAGGAAAGAATCATCAATGACTTGAGTGTCCTCTAATGTAGTCAATTTGGAGAGAAAGTCTACTACAACATTTTCCTTACCCAATTTGTCAACAATGGTGATTTCAAATTCTTGCATCAAAAAAAACCACCGTGCTAGCCTACTTGAAATCAAAGGCTTATTCATGAGGTATCTTATGGCTGCATGGTCTGTATGAACAAATATCTGATATCTTGTTATGTAATGCTTGAACTTGTTAAGGGCATAGATGACTGCCAACATCTCCTTCTATGTCACCGTGTAATTAAATTTAGCTCCTTATAGGTTTTTGTTGACAAAGTAGATTGCATTCTCAATTGCTCCCTTTTTTCCCAAGATAGCTCCTACAACATAATCAGATGCATCTGTATGAATATGGAAAGGGATTTCCCAATTAGGGCCTTTGAGTACAGGAGCACATGGGTTAACGCTGCTTTCAAATTAGAGAATGCTTTATCACACTCCTCTGTCCACTGAAACTCAACATATTTAGTTAGAACATTGTAAAGTGGTGTTTTCATCTTACTAAAATCTTTGATGAAGTGCTTATAATATCCTGCATGTCCTAGAAAACTTCTAATATCTTTTTTCTTGGAAGGAATAGGAAGATTGGTAATCACCTCAATCTTGGATAGGTCCACTTGAATTCCTTTTTGAGAGATGTAGTGACCAAGTACTACTCCTTCCTACATTGTCATGAAGCATTTCACACTGTTCAAGGATAGATTATGGTCTTCACATCTTTGCGAAAAAATTCTTAGATTTTCTAATGCTTCTGCAAAATCAACACCATAGGTAGTAAAATCATCCATGTAGATCTCCATACAGTCATGTGAAATATCTGAAAATATACTAATGAATGCTCTTTGAAAGGTTGCAAGTGCATTACATAAACCAAATAGGAGTACTGAGTAGGAATAAGCGCCCAAGGACAGGTAAAGGTTGTCTTCTCTTGATCCTCTGGTGTAGTTTGTATCTGATTATAACCATTGAATCCATCTAGGAAAGAAAAATATTGCTTACCTACAAGTGAATCCAGTACTTGGTCTATGAAAGGAAGGGGAAAATGATCCTTTTTGGTGGCAGAGTTGAGTTCTTTGTAGTCAACACAAACTCTCAATTTACCTCCATTTTTAGGCACAATTACCAACAAAGACAGCCATTGGTTGTCTGAGATAAGGTAGATAAATCCCACATCCAATAATTTCTATAGTTCCCCTTTTACAATCTCCCTCAATGCAGGATTAATTCTCCTTTGTGGTTGCCTTACTGGTGTGCAGTCATCTCTGATATATATCCTATGAGTACAAAGCTTGGGGTCCAATCCTTTCATGTCATGGCAGTCTTATGCAAATACATGCGGATGGGTCTTCAACAAGTTTGTGAGGGACAACTGCTACTCTTGACTCAACTTGCTATTAATATTCAAATATTTCCCTCCTAAAACTTGCACTTGTGTGGTTAACTCAATCATGGTTATTTCACTAATACTTGGCATTTTTAGTTCATGTGGCAGCAATGTATGAAGCATATCAATTGTTGAAGGAAGTTCAATTGTAGGAAGAGTGGGCAGAAGTGTCTTCACTAGACCTACACAACCAAATTCATGAGTCGATGATTCTTCATGCACCTCACAATGGTTCTGCATTATGTGGGACAATACTTCATCTTCTTCCTGAAGCTGCATAAAAGGACTTCTACCTATCATCATGTTATGTGCCATTGAATTGACTTCCTTGGCCTCTTCTCCAATATGTGGCCATACGGGGTTATTCATATCATGGGATGGTTGAGCAGGAGGGTAGAGAACAAGTTTTTAAGTGTTTCTCCCATTAGAATTAGTCATGTCTCTTGACTGGCATCCAATGTAAGCATTTTTTGTGGCTAGCCACGGTCTACCTAGAATGATGGGGTACCCTCCCAATGTTGCTTTAGGGGAAAGGATCATGAAATATGCTAGGTACTCCCAAGATTCTATAGCTACAACAAGTTCTACTATACCATGTGGTTTGATAGTGGAACTATCAACAAGCTGCAGGATAGTAGGAGTATGTCTCATGTTTACAACATTCATTTGTTGTAGGATATCCTTAGTCATCACATTTATTAATACTCCCAAGTCAATTAGAGCATTCTTTATTTGGATTCCATTTATAACAACTCCTACCATAGGATTACCTGGGTTAGTGTATTTAGGAATAGTAGCTTTCCCAAGCATGATATATGCCAACTATCCCACCACATGAACGGTAGTGCGGCCTTTCTTTTTCCTCCTTGGCTTTTTGATGCATGCTTCCTTTATTGATTTTCCATATATGGGAACATATTATAAAGCCTAAAATAAAGGTATCTTAACACATATGTGTTCCAATCGATCCAAAATGTCAAAGGTTGTTTCCTCCTTCTCTTCCTTTTGTTTAACAACTTCTAACCTTTGAGGAAATGGTGGTTCTTGATCAAACTGTTGAACTGGTTTAGGATTTTTAAGCACACTTGGCTGAGTAGGGACATTCTGATGCTCCTCTTCTTCCATAGGAAGCTCGATGATAATAGGGGTGGAAGGAGCTGGAAAAGTGGTTCCTAAACATAGATGAATATCACTCACACTCACATCATATGCAGGGAATTGATTAGGATCTACAAAGTAAACTGGTTGTTGTTGTGGTTTGTTATTTGGGTTAGGTGTGGGTTGAGTTGGTAACTGAGTAGGTCTAGGTGTGCTAGAACTTGAGCTAGGAGGAGGAGGCATTATGATAGGATGTTGAGGCTATGGAGGTGGCTACATGTAACTAGTTGTCTAGTTTGGCCATTGATATTCCCCCATCCATTGGGATGTCTGCTGCCAATTTCCTAGAGGTGGTTACCAATTCCCCTAAGATTGTTTCCACTGTGGTGGAGAGTTTTGGTGATTAGGCCAAGTGTTTAGAGGGTTTTTCCAAGGCTAAGGTGGATATCCTCCATAGTTGGATAGGTATGTGGGTTTCCATTGATTACTAGATGCATAAGAATTGAAATAAGGCCCAATAAACGATAATGGATATGGTGGCATACCTTGTCTTTAGGCCCATGGTCTCCTTTGTGCAATGTAGTAGACTTGATCATCATCAGCTTGGATTGGCTTGAACTCAGGTGGAATCTACTTTTTGTGAATATTGGCTACCATTTTGCATCTATAGTCCCTTTTTTTGTTTGTAATGAGGGCAATATTCTACCAACATTGCCTCTACCTCCTCATGTTTCTTCTTTTCTTGAAGTGTATCTAGCTGAGTAGCCAAATTGTTTATGATGTATTCCTTGAAATCTACCAACAAGTGAGTAATATCCATCCTTGAAACTCCATTTACCCATAGAGGATTGGTAACCTCTTCCTTTCTTTGAAGCTGCCCTGGATTAATTCTGACATAACTTCTTAATATGATCCCAAGGAACTTGGGTGATATCTCCTCCTCCCATCAGGTCCAGAGCATCAATGCAGCTTTCATTGATCCCTCTAAGGAAGAGAAACTTTTGATACTCTTCATTGAGTGTATGATGTGGAGATTTATATAGGAAAAATAGAAACCTTGAAATATAGTCCTCCAAACTCTCATCTTCCTTCTATTGCATCATAAAGATGTCATCTCCTCTCATATGACTGCCCCTACAATATTTTTTGTACTTCTCAAGAAAATTTGTTTTCATATCATCCCAAGTCTCCACAATATTCTACCTAATCTCATAAACCATCTTAATGCAACTTCTTTCAAGGTAGTAGGAAACATCTTAAGCCTATGAACGTCAATGGTATAGTCATAGCTTCTACAAAGGATATCAAAATCAAACAGGAAAGTGTCAAGGTCTTCTGTGACAAGCTCATAGAACTTAGGAACAACTTAGGTAGGGATATTTTTGAGGTTATCAACTTCATTCTGATGAGTGATAGGGAACAAAAAAGATGGCTAGTTGGGTTTGTTTTGATGTGCATCATCCATACCTGCTTGATGGAGTTCCAAAGAAAATGGATTCTCAATCAAAATTTGGTCTTCAAAGGAAGTTTCAAAACTAGTCAAATTGGGAAATGCATCAGCAAAAGGATGCACCTCTTCTTCTTCTTCTCTTGATATATTTTGAAACTCAGCTAGCTGATTATTAGGATTAGGGTCATTAGGAAGGAATCTCCCATAAGCATCTCTTCTCCTACCTCTATGCATGCAGTATCAACTCAGTATCAGCCAGCTCACACAAAGAATTGGTGAATAAATAGCAGATCATTACTTTCCTAGATGAGGGGTATGCTGAGAAAAAACTTCAGAGATACTAAAGCAAGAAAAAAACTATCAATGACTCCAAAGAACTTCCTAGTTTGACACCATCCCTGACAATGGCACCAAAAATAATGGCCTCCTCTAATGGTTCAATAACTAAGCCCTTAGAGTTGTGACTTAGATATTGGACATCTTCACTAAGTAGCTATCTTACTCATCATAAAGATGCATTTCATTGTCAACGGGTGTTGCCACAATAATGTGTCTCACTTCTGGGACATGTTGATTTTTGTCTGAAATCACTTCTTCTCTTTTTAAATAAGGATTTTAGCCTTGAGAGGTTCCATTTAAAGGGTTTTAATTGAAGAGGGATAGATAAGACCCCCTTGGATAGAACCCCTTTAGTATTAAATGATACCCACAATGGAGTCTCCTTCGCACCTATCAAAATGTTGGAAAAAAAACATGTTTACATTACCTTTTAATAAATTCATTTAGAAATGATCTTTTGCAAGATTATAGCCCTCAAAATGAGCTTTCCAACAAGTATAGTTTTGATATGTTTTCATTTTATCTTGTATTTAATTTTCAATTTTTACTAAACATAGGTTTTTGTCCAAACATCAACCTCTTTGTTCTACAAGGTGGAAAAATAGTAAGTTTCCATTGTAAAAAAATTCAAAAAATACTCTTTCCCTAGGTATCTATGTCCTTATTTCACTAAAAATAGAAAAAATGGATTTTGATATATACACAACAAGTTAGGTTGTACAACACATGCGCATGTCCAAATTATAGTTACACTGCCTTCAAAAATTAATTAAAAAATATATATGTAATAAAAAATTATGAAAAAATATCCATTCCCTAGATATTGTGGTTGAGAATCTATATTCCAAAAATTAGAATTTATCCTTTATAGAAAAAAATTATGTTGTATGACACAAACGTTACTTACTAAAAATGTTGCTTTTCTATTTAAAACTATTTATTAAAGGAGATGTTGAAAGATTCATGATTTATTTCAAAAATGAAAATAAAAAATATATTTAGAATCTACACACAAATTGTCACAAATCACTAGTTCACATCATCTTCAAATTATTAACAATTTAGATGTTATAGGTCTCAAAAGATGAATATTCAATTAAAAATATTGATGTAAATGTCCATCTTGGGCAAAAAGTGAGACATGGTATTGTGATTTCACCCCAACCCAAGGACGTAGATGTGAAATGGGTCAACACTGTATGTGCACTAGGACTCCACTGTAGTCATCCATAAACTAGAAAAGAAACAATACTAGAAATAAAATACTCAAAAGAAATCATCTTAAGCACTGGGCATGAATCAACAACCACACTAAGCATCAACAACTATACTCTAAATGGATGGGAGGAATAGAAATATCAACAAACAAATAGGAAACTACTATGTCTGTCTTGGCTGCAGGAATAGTCACAGAACATAATTCTAGTGGCTGCAGGAACAAACAACTACTGAAACCAAAACTAATTACTGAACAAAAAAATCAATTTTAAACTAAATGGGTGGAATTCTCACCAAGTGGGACCCTTTGAGTGAGTCTTAAGCTAACTCAGATACAAAAAATCAAAATATCATATTATTTCTTGAAAACATGATTACAACATTTCAACAATATGACTATATTACTCAAACTGGAAATGCAAAATACAATCTCAAAACATCCAAACTTATGAAAAGGGGCATATGACCAATATTTATAGAAAGAAAACTTCTAACTAACCCTAACTACCTAGGCAGTCGACTCCAACAAAATAGAAGGATGCCATTTATTGAAGGCATAGAAAAGAGAGGGAGGAAGTTATGCAAGTGCCAAATTTGGTCAAAGCAGACTTGCCCCAATGAGAATCTAGCATAACACACTCCCTATATTTTCTCAACACACAAACATGACCATTAAAAGGTAGTTACAATCTTTCATTTGAACTAGGAATTTCCCTCCATTGGAAGTTTCCCTCCATTGAGAGATTTCCCTCCTTTTACCTCTTAATGACCATCTTTTTCACTCTCTTGGAAACCGACCAACTGGCAAGAGTTTCTTCCTCTTTGCAAGCTTTGTTTACATCAACATCTTAATGTGAACCTGCATAATGATGTTAGCACACACAAACAGTTGCATATCCATAATTACTTTAAAGTAACATCCATTTAACCACGTAAAATTAACACAGATAATTCACATAGCATGTTAATGTCATTAAAAGTCACAAGGATAAGTCTATGCCCAAGGTTTATGGTTTTAAGGAAATAACATGGAAAATATCAACAATCAAGTGCCAAAGTCTATCATAAAAACATAAAATATATAATAAACCCTATCAAAATTGAGCCACTAATTGGACTCATCATGTTTCGTAGTGGGTTTAATCCTATGTCTTCGTGAGGGAAATTTTCATTGGACTTCTTTTGGCCCAACCCTATTGAACCTATTAGACCTAGTGAGGACTTCTTTTTCAAATCCTATCAAAAATTCAAGGTGAAGTGTATAATAGAATTATCCCTTAGAAACATGCCTCAACCTGTGATTGAGACACCTATCCTTGATGAAACAATGATTGAACCAAAAGTCCTTCCAAACATCCAAGAGCAGCCTATGAGAAAACCTCTTGCAATTTCCTATAAAAGACCATGAGACAACCGAAATAATCTAGTTATGCCTCCTAAAGTTAAACAAGTTTATAAAGCTAAAGAAAAAGTGGTTAAGAAACCTCCTATGGTTCCTTTCGTTCCTCCCTTAAGGGGAGAAAAGAAACCTATGGTTGATAAACCCGTTCCTACACAAACACAAATTTACAATTGATTGAAACGAAACCGAAATGCTTGAGAGCATAGGAGCAGACGTCATACTATCGCTCGTATGTTAAAAAATCAAGAAGAAAAGAGCAACATAGAAAATCAAAATCTAAACTTACGTGAAGCAATGCATGATGACTCTATACCCTCACCGCAACATAAACAAGAACCTTCAAGAGACATTATCATTCGACCTCCTATTGTGATTAATCTAGATGATGAAAATGACATTGAAAAAATTGATGAACAAGTGCATAACAAATTGAATTCATTGTTTTCCTCTTCTATGAGCTTAAATGACATCTCTTAAAAAAAAGTGTTGAACTTGGTGCTTCCCCTAGTTTAGCACTTGTTGTTGTCCCTTTGGCTAGTTGTTTTCCTTTCATTTATACCGATCAAGATTAGGATGCAGATGACCTGCTATAGGTTGAATCACATTTTCCTTACTATTCTTTTGCATTGTTTGTTTTTCCATATTTCTTTACATGATTGCATGTGCGTAATGTGATCATTTCTGATGTTTCATTTGATCTCTCTCTCTCTCTCTCTCTCTCTCTCTCTCTTTGTGCATTCCTCTATATGTATATACATTATTTTCTATGTTGTAAACATTTTATTCTTTCTCATTTGTCTTGTGTTTTCCTTTTGGGGATGATGCAAGGCGTTGAGAAATTTAGATCTCTTCCATGTTGACCTGAAGGATTCTTCTTCTTCTTCTTTTTCGCTCTATGTGTCATTCTTCCAATTCTATGAGTATTTAGGGAATGGTGACGTTTTGAGTTCTATGAAAACATTGTAGCAAAGACATACTAACCCCGAATCCATAGATCCCTTATATATTTTTGGGGTCAAACCCTCTTTCCTTTTTTAGGATGTAGCTTTATTTCGGAAACATATGACTTGGGATAGGTTTTTTTGAGGAAATCTCTCATGTCTTAGGAGTAAACATTGGCTAATTTAAAGCACTTGCTCACAGAAATGGTGTTAGCAACCGCTTTAAAGTGGGGGAATACATCGATGACATCTTTTGATATTTTGCATATTTCATGGTGTGATTTTCTTTCTTGTGACATGTCTTTTTCTTGGTGGTGTCATTTGGTTTGATTTCCTCCAAGAGTGCAATATTTCTAAGCGTGTGACTTTCCCTTAGTGGCATGTTGTGAAGCAAGGTATTCCATAAGTGGAAAACTAATATTCTTGATTTTTCCTCTCTTGGAGACATTAGGCACGATGTTCCCTAAAAAGAAGACCTTACATGAAGCAAGATCCCCTTGAACAAAAACCTATATAAATAATATTCATAAAGCATCCAACATTGTGGTGCCTTATTGAAGTTGTGAAAAGGATAAATTTTGTATGGTATGGGAGGCTAATATGATTCTCTCATTTTCCACCTTTTTTATGATACTCACCTAGTGGATGGACTGAGGTTCCACTACCCAAAAGTGAGCACGTGTGTGTTGTTTGCATAGTGGGGATCATGTTCTGCTTGTAAACATTTTTAGGCAAACAACCGAGACCTGGCCCACATCACGTTGGACAAATTGTCAAAGCTTGATCCCTTTCTTGGACAAACAACCTAGACCTTGTCTGCATATCATTGGATAAACTTTTGAAGCTTGATCCTTTTCTTAGACATATAGCTACATTCCACTCATGTTGGAATGGTTGAAGCTTGATCCTTTATTTTTCTTTGTTTTTTCTTGGTCTTTGATAGGATATGATTGTGCATCATTGTCATTGTTGCATACATAATTGTCTTGAATGTCTACTTTACTATGATTTTGACATGGGGGAAAACTCTCACTAAAGTGGGGGAAAAATATAGTAATGAAAAACACATCCCTTTTCCTTACTTAATTTGGGAATAATTAACAATAAATGAGCCTAATGTTGCCTTGATTTAGTGTTGTAATGTTTCTCACACATTCACTTTAAGTCTAGGACCCTTTTTAATAAAATGGACTTAATGATGCCTTATTTAGGGTGTTGTAAAGTGTTTCTTTACACTTTCACACTAATCTACAACTTTAATTAATTAATTGAGCTTAATTGGCCCCTTTAATTCAAATCAAAGCTTTTTTATATTGCATTTTCCAAGGGATAAAGCTCTACATTCATTAATAATATTTCACAACACTTAATTTGGCAAGGTTTGTGTCCTAGGATAGTGACTTGAGACCCATTCACCACCGAGTGAATGGTTCCTCACTAGGTCCTAGGACCCCCTTTTGGCATGTTATTTCACAATCTCTGAAACAAATCCTAGTTAAGTATGTTAGGACCCATTCGCCCTATGGTGAATGGGTCCTCCTTAACTTAGGACACCACTTTTTGAACATATTCTTGGGATTTTAGTGATTTCAATTCCTAGATTTGATGTCAGCTTGTGTTATTTGAATTTTGGTGTTAAACCTTAAGATAAGTATACATAGTTTCACCTAAGAATTTTTATGTGACTTCATGAGATCAAAATAAAGAGCATTCAAGAGCATTTCAAAGACATTCAAGGGTAGATTATTGAATTTTATTGCAGCAATCAAAGGTCATATCATCATGTCAAAGACATAGTGCATCATGCATGTTGTTGAGCTAATGTGTTGATGTAGCATTGAAGATCCAATTCAAGCATTGTTTTGCTAGAATTAGGTGTTGTACACCTTGCATAATGTTTGTAATGTTTTATTTATTTATTATTATGTGTGTGGTGCACCTAGGGGTTTTCTAGGTGAATGTGCATCACAAGGAGTTACAATGTTGGGGCCACTTTGTTGTATGTAACATTGGGACATAATTGTAAAATGTAATTATTTAATATTGGGGAATAATAATAAAATAATAAAGTACCCAATATTAAATGTCGGGTCACATGATGTAGTATTTTTGGGCACATGGTTTATGTAATACCACTTGGTGGTTTTGTGGGAGCTTGTTTCTATAAAAGCAACCACATGGGTTGTTGTTTAAGGTTGGATCAAAAGTTGGTCAAGGTTGAGCTTGTGCATGTGTGAGGGTTTGAAGCATGGCATGGGATGTGTGGATTCATGCTTGGTCACATGGAATGCATGGATAGCTTGTTCTTCAGAAGTGTTCATGGAGTCTCTGCAGATGTATTGTAATGGGTTTTCATTGCTGAATAATACATGGAGTGTGGATGTTTTTGGAGGTTGGGTTTTTCCCTCTTGAGGGTTTTCCAAGGGTATATCTTGTGTCATCTTTGATGGGTATGTTGTCTATTCTCTTGCATGTTGATGTTGAGTATTTACTTGCATGTTTTCAGATTTGAGTTATGTGGAAATTGTCATTTCATGGCTGCATAGTTTCCTTACATGTTTCACATCCAAATTCAAGATCAAGATTTGCATGCATTGAGGTCACTTCATGCTAGGTTGTTGATTTGTACTCCAAGTTTTAATTGAGAATTGGTGAGTTGTTACACAATGTTGTTCATTCATCTCTCCTTCATGCATTATTTCATTAAAAGGTTTAATTAACAAAATGGGGTTTGACCAAGGAAAACCCCTATTCCCTAACAATCAATAATTTTTCTTCTCCTTTGATGTGTGATTGTAGGTTGTAGATTGAAGATCGAGTGGAGAAAAAATTTCTCAAAATTTTGAAGTTGCTAAAGTTGTCACCTTTCTTGCAAGATCATAGAAAGTAAGCTAGAGGATTGATTTCTAACTTTCGAGAGTTGAACGCCTGGGATCTAGGAGTGAAGACATTGAAGAACAGGATCCTAAAATTGATTTTCTAGAACCCTAATAGGGACCCATTCACCACTGGGCGAATGAGTCCTCAGTGAGGCCCGAAACAACATTTTTTCAACATCTAAAAACCTTCCTTTTTACTGTTATAATAGTTAGGTTTGTTTTCTAATTTTTATTTATGCATTTTATCTCTCATAATTGAGTGAAACATATAATCAAAAAGTAGGAGATGAACCCATTTGATTCAAATACACATTTGGGTTCATCATTCCCCTTTTTCTATGTTTCAAGAATAATTGGAAGAATGCCATGCATATGAAAAAGTGGGTATTAGTTTTTTAATTCTTACTACTTTTAAAGTAGGTTTAGACTCCTTGCACTTCATAATATCTATTTGGTAGCCACATTCCATACAAGATATAATTCAATATAGATACCCCTAGGTTATAGGGAAAGATAGATGAAAGATCCCTAAATAACTAACTTACCTAATATGTTCATACTATATGGTTAATCGTTTCTCTAACTAAAAAAATATTATACAAGTACTCATCTAAAAATCTCCTCTATCGATATCACCATAACTTCCACAAGTCAATAGGATAACATAATGAGTTCCACAGGTCATAACAAAACCATCGATGTCCATTTCATTCCTATCAGCAAAGGTTTCCCTTATCGGCGAGACTCATATCAAATGGAACAAGTCATATCGAATCCAGAGAAACCATCGACAAGACATACCGATGTCGCCAAGACCTTATATCAAAATCTTCAAGTCATGCCAGCATGAGCCATTCGGCATGACTATCGCTCTTCAGTGAGACTCATATCGAAGTCTTCGAGTTTCATCTATGAGCATTTGATATCGGCAAGACCAACTGATCTCGCCAAGACTTTCTAGTGACAACATCATGTTACTCCAAAGCCTTTCACCTATCGGCAAGACCCCCATGGTTTCGGTGAGATGTCATACCGAAACAAAGCCTCCACCGAAAGTCACACTGTCGCCAAGACTCGTGTCTATCGCCGTGACCTTTCTCCAAGCTCCCTAAGTCTTATCGAAGACATCCTGTCGGTGTGACTTATGACTTTCACTAAGACTTCTCAGCGAAGTCTTTTTGTCACTACGAAGACCAAGAGATATCTCCCATCGATGTGACATAACCAAGTTGCCAGGACTTCCCAGTGAAGTCTTTTGTCACTGGGAAGAACTCCTGTCGGTGTGACTTATCTTCATCGCTGAGACATCTCCCCGTGACCCGTGAGTTACATCGATAGCTATACCTAGTTGGCGAGACATCCACTAATCGCTAAGACCTCTCCCTGACACCTGAGTTAGCCCGATAAGACCACACTATTACCCGAAGAAAAATCCATTTGCCAAAAGGTCATGCCAAATGCCGAAAGTCACAACGATACTCTTATCGGCAAGACATCAACCCTGTCACACTGATATGAACATTTTAGAACTTTAGAATAGTTAGTCAGCTAGACATCCATGATGTCACACCAACTTTGCCTTCAAGAAGTTTCTTGTCAGTAAGAATTGAGGCACAAATTCCAACAAGCTCCCACTTGACGAAGATCTTACTGACAACTCCAAAACATCATAAAACTACTGAGATTCATGGGCCAAGAGGCCCATCGAACTGGCACACCAACTAAACTTTTTTTTGTTCACAGGCTTCATCAATGCATCTGCAACATTCTCCAGAGTATCCACTTTCTCCAAAGAGACCTTCCCATCCTCCACCATATCTCATACAAAATGATACTGTACATCTATATGTTTCCCTCTACCTGGGAATAACCTTTTGCAACCAGCCTTGCTTTATATTTTTCTACACTACCATTCAGACCAATTTGCTTTTTGAATATCCATTTGCAGCCTACTTATTTTCTGCCTTTAGGCAATGGAACCAAACTCCAAGTGTCATTCTTTTCTAATGATGCCATTTCTTCATTCATGGCTTCCAACCAAGAGTTTGCATCAGACATTTTAAAGGCCTCTTTCACAGTCCTAGGTTCATCAGTGCTAGAAATTAAAGCATAGGCACAATTAGACTCTATTAAAGAAAACCCATCCCTTTCAAGTTGCTTTCTTTCACGAGTTGACCTCCTCACAGGCTGAGGCTGAGGTGGTTCTTCATCATCTTCAAAACTTTTAGAACTTCTTGAGCTCTCCTTAGTATTAGGTACGTTTTGATTTTTCAATTCCTCCTTATCTGGTGTCTAAGGAATTGTTGCTACATCCTTTTCATTTTCTGATTTCTTCTCTGACTGCAGATCCAATGTAGAAGGTTTTAGCTCATGAAAGATACCACTCCTGCTGTACAAAACCTTCTCAGTCTCAGGATTCCAAAGCTTGTATCCTTTTATTCCAACACTATAGCCAATAAAAATACACTTCACAACTTTGTTTTCCAACTTAGATCTTTTTTCAAATGGAACATATGCATATGCCTCACAGCCAAAGACACAAATATGTCTCAAAGAGGAATTCTTTCTAGACCATGCTTCCAAAGGCATCTTCTCAACAAGAGCAGAGTTAGGAGACCGATTTACCAAGTAACATGTTGTAGAGACTGCTTCAGCCCAAAACTTCTCATCTAAGCCAACACTGCTCAGCATACTTTGTGCTCTTTCCATTATTGTCCTGTTGAACCTTTCTGCAACTCCATTTTGCTGTGGAGTATAAGGTGTAGTCTTATGTCTTTTGATCCCATGATCTTTACAGTACCTTTTGAATTCATCTGAACAAAACTCACCACCTTTGTCAGTCCTTAAGCATTTTATTTTTCTACTAGTCTGATTTTCTACAAGGTTTTTAAATTCCTTAAATTGACTAAACACTTCTGATTTACTTTTCAGAAAATATACAAATGTCCTTCTAGAATAATCATCAATAAACAACACATAGTAGCTTGATTTAGACAGAGAAGGAATAGTCACTAGACCAGACACATCAGAATGTATATAATAAAACAAACCAGAAGATTTATGAGAACTGGAATAAAATGAAACACGGTGTTGCTTTCCATATATGCAATGTTCACAAAATTTGAACTCAAGGTTACAATCTTCAAGCCCTTCTACCAGGTTTTTATTTTTCAAGGTTTTTAAACCTTTTTCACCAATGTGGCCTAGCCTATGATGCTAGAGCATATTCTTCTCTGTTGGAAGTTTAAACTCCATGGATTTTACACCATCAAGAATGATTTCCTTCTTTTCTTCATGAGTAGCCTTAAGTGACTTTGCAGAGACACTGTTGCATTGAATAACTAGTGCATCCAGCTTATACAGAGTACCAATTCGAGCACCCCTAGCCAGCACCATAGAGCCTCTAGTCATCTTGCAGCCATTTTCAGAGAACATGACCTACACTCCGATATCATTCAACTTACTTACAGAAAGTAAATTACGAGCCAGACCTGGTATGTGCATTACATCATTGATTCCCTTTACTCTTCCATCAAGGAATTGAATTCTGACTCTTCCATCACCAATAATTTCCAAAGATGAATCACTTGCCAAATACACCTTTCCACCATTGTATTCTTCATACTTCGTGAACCACTCTCTATGAGATGTCATGTGGAAAGATGCTCTAGAATCAATCAACCAGACATCATTTGATGCCCATGTAGCCAAAGCTGCAATGAAGGTGTCTACATCACTATGATAAGAATCATTTCCAGAAGAGTTCTTCTTGTTCTTTTTCTCCTCCTTGCAATCCTTTCGAACATGACCAGGTTTCCCATAGTTCCAACACTTCACCTTTGACTTCTTGCCAGGAGACTTTGATCTCCCCTCTAATTTTGATCTGGATTTCTTTTCCTTCTTCTTACCTTTCTCCTTTGGTCTACCTCTGACAGCCAGAGCCTCCTTTTCCATCTCAAAAGATTTTCTTCTCATTTCTTCTGATAACAGAGAAGCAACAACATCTTCCATCTTGAAAGTGGATGTCGTACTCCCAATAGCCATCACTAGATGATCCCAAGAATTTGACAAAGAACATAGTAGCAACATGCAGCGATCTTCATCTTGTATCTTCACACCAACAAATGTTAACTGAGCAATTAACATGTTGAAAGCATTTAATTGATCAACAAAAAACCCGCCATCCTACATTCTTAATGAGTACAGCTTCTTCCTCAAGAACAACTTGTTCACCAATGACTTGCCCTGATAAATTGATGCCAGTCTTTTCCACAAGGAAGAGGTAGTCTTTTATTCATGCACATTTAGAAGAACATAGTCTACCAAACAAAGCCTTATCAGCCCTTTAGACTTTCTATCTGCCAGGTCCCAATCCTCTTGCTTCATGCCTTGAGGCATTGCTCCAAACACGGTAGTCCAAAGATCTCGATCAACTAACATATCTTCCATTTTGAGTTTCCACAGCTCAAAATTGCTACCATTGAATTTCTCTATTTCCATCCTACTGGATGTGCTCGCCATCTTAATCTATAATTAAATTTAAAGAACTCTACAAAACTCCCACTAGAAAAGGATTGACTCAAAAAACCCAACCCACTCACAAGGACAACACAACTAGCCAAGCTCTGATACCATTGAAAGGAAAGCAGAGGTGTGGAAGCAACTTTCCAAACGTCAAAACCACAAGGGAGTAAGCAGGCAATACTTTTTGATTTTCTAACTACAGTCCAATTAAGACACACATGCAAGATCTACAGAAACAGAGAAGATACTCAAAGACAATGAACAACAAATTTACATGGGAAAACCCTTTTGGGAAAAAACCCACCACACCAAGCTAAATCTCTTTGTATTACAATAACAAACTACTACATACAATTCAGAGATGCAACTCTCTGGTTATCAGTTCTCAGTAGCTACATTCAAATGTTCATACAAATACAAAATAGATCTCAACAATTCAATTTACTCACTCTATCAGTCTCAATAGAATTGATCTGCTTTAAACTAATCACATTCTGATTTTCTATATGTGCATCCTTATCCACGAAATCTCCATTCAAGAAAGTTTCCATGTTGATTCGGATTTTTCCCTGCAAGTTGTTTTTCTCCAGCGTCACAGCAGTTACAAAAATTCAACCGTAATTTAGTTTGAAAACTACTTCTTCTAATTGGTCCAGCAAGATGCCACACAGGATGATCACGCGGTCAATGACATTCACACTTTGTTGGCATATCGGTGAGACACCCATAGTGTCTCCCTGATGCCACAAAGTTCCTCTATCGATATCGCCATAACTTCCACAAGTCAATAGGATAACATAACGAGTGCCATAGGTCATAATGAAACCATCAATGTCCATTTCATTCCTATCGGCAAAGGTTTCCCTTATTGGCAAGACTCATATTGAATGGAACAAGTCATATCGAATCTAGAGATTGGCAAGACATACCGATGTCGCCAATACCTTATATCAAAATCTTCAAGTCATGCCGGCATGATCCATTCGGCATGATTATCGCTCTTCAGTGAGACTCATATCGAAGTCTTTGAGTTTCATCGATGAGCATTTGATATCGACAAGACCAACCAATCTCGCCAAGAATTTACAACATCATGTTACTCCGAAGCCTTTCACCTATCGGCAAGACCCCCACGGTTTCAGTGAGACGTAATACCGAAACAAATCCTCCACCAAAAGTCACACTGTCTCCAAGACTTGTGTCTATCGCTGTGACCTTTCTCCGATCTCCCTAAGTCTTACCAAAGATATCTTGTCAGCGTGACTTATAACTTTCACTAAGACTTCTCAACAAAGTCTTTTTGTCACCGTGAAGACCGAGAGATATCTCCTGTTGGCGTGACATAACCAAGTCGCCAGGACTTCCCAGCGAAGTCTTTTGTTACTGCGAAGAACTCCCATCGGCGTGACTTATCTTCATTGCTGAGACATCTCCCCGCAACCCGTGAGTTACACCGATAGCTATACCTAGTCGGTGAGACATCCACCAATCACTGAGACCTCTCACCAACACCTGAGTTAGCCCGATAAGACCACACTGTCACCCGAAGAAAAATCCATTTGCCAAAAGGTCATGTCGAATGCCGAAAGTCACAGTGATAGTCTTGTCGAAAAGACATCAACCCTGTCACACCGACTTTTCCTTCAAGGAGTTTCTTGTTAGTAAGAATTGAGGCACAGATTCCAACAATGGGAAATAAAGCTCACATGAAAAAGGAAATAATATCCTAAAATGGTGGATCATAATTCATTGGTGGCTCATGCAACCATATCTCGCCAAGGTGTAGGTGAATTTGACATGATGGTGTGTCTCCCTAAGCTACCATCATAACAAAGACGGGTGGGATGAGCTTAAAGGGCAATTAAAGTGGAGGTTGGCAGTGAAGAAATCAAAATTGGAAACTTCTTGCTCTCTTCTCGGTCATTGGCAATGGAGACGTCAATTTTTCTAAACAATTCCAAGTAATAGCAATCATTTTATGCAAAAATCATAGAAAAGCAGCCAAATGGGTTGATGGCTTTAATGCACCTGTTGATTTTATGGGAAAAAAAAGAAAGTGTTGGGAAAAGAATTCTTCTTGGCCCACCAAAGGTTCAGGGCCAACATGGAGATCTCCGCCATGTTCTTGGCCATGCTAATCTACATGGGTCTATCAAAGGTGAGGAGCAAGAAATTGTGTCAAATGGTATTTCAACATGCTTGGCTCGACAAAATTGATGAGGCGTTGGAAAATGTGGATGGTAATTTGTTTTCTCATTGCCTCAACATTACTACATGTCCTTTGGCAATGGGCTAGAAGTGCCAAAGTTTCTAGTGGTGCGAACCCTTCACCCCTAAGAATTGGAGAATCGCTGGGAAGAGATCAACGGGTGCTTCTCTTTCCTCCTATGGGCGACGGGCATGTCTAGGACACTGACGATGGGATGGGTTGGAGCATACCTGCAAGCTGAAGGTTTGGATGGAAAAATCCATACAAGATACAATGAAGACTAGGAGCTCAATAGTGGCGATGAATGGAGAGAATAGGACTCGTGGGACATTGAGGAAAAGGTTGACCACCCAACACATAGTGAGTGTGGTCCCAAATGCCTAATGGTAGTTTATGCATTGGAGACAAGGAAAATGCACGAGGTCGAGGATGAGGAAGACTAGGTTTGGGGTAGTGTGTGAATTCCTTATGGTTTTTGCATGATAGTTGGTCAATCTGTAAATTTTTCTTTTCTATGAGGGTCAATTTTGTTCTCTAGAAATTTGGAGGCCCTCTCTTTTGGAAGTGGTTGTAATGGGTAGGTGTGGGATTCACACAAAGTGATCCATTGTGCAGAGTTTCTATACTTGTATGTAAAGGGTAGGTGATGATACATAGGAGATGAAGTTTTTGGAACGTATCATGAAAGTCTTCAAGATGATTAATGTAAAACTTTTTTGAAATTACTATAAAGGGTGCTACCCCTAGCAACTATTTACTAATAAAAAAAAGGGGAGCTAATAGTTAATTAATTAGGTGATGACCTATTTTACTCTAGCACCTATAAATGGTAAGCTATTCTTAGCTTGTTTTTTAGTAATATTAATTTAGAATTTCACTAAGTTATAACTAAGTTAACCATACAATATTTATGAAAACTTCAAAGTATGAATTTTGAGACACTCAAAATCACCGAAAACCACTATTTTTATAATTTATTTATAGAGGAACCAAAATAACTAATTTTTAAATACGTAGGAGTTATTTTCCACAGCATGTCAAATTATGATATTACTATCAGGATTCAACCATGTAGCTTCAAGTCAAACTCATTGACCCATATTTCATGAGTAGTTGTTCACAAGAACCCATATCATGATAATGAATGGTCCACTTATCACTCATTGCATCTAGTTGATGCTCACAGAGGTGAAGCATTGGGCCTTCCCGAGAGGTCACCCATCCCAGTTCTACTCCTGCTCAAGCACGCTTAACCATAGATTTTTCTCCAAGTTTAAGCCCACTTATCTTGCAACCCCATTTGCAAAACCTTCAGCAAGTGTTGTGCCTTATGAACCATTCATTATAGAGCCCCTTTAGCTCATCAATTGATAAGTAGGAGGTATTTTCTACAGTGTGTCAAATTATGATATTGCTATCATGATTCAACTGTGTAGTTTCGAGTCAAACTCATTGACCCATATTTCATGAGTAGTGGTTCACAAGAACCCATATCTCATGATAATGAATGGTCCACTTAGCACTCATTGCATCTAGGTAATGCTCACAGAGGTGAAGCATTGGGCCTTCCCAAGAGTTCACCCATCCTAGTACTACTCCAGCTCAAGCACGCTTAACCATAGATTTTTCTCCAAGGTTAAGCCCACTTAGCTTGCAACCCCATTTGCAAAACCTTTAGCAACTGTTGTGCCTTATGAACCATTCATTATAGAGCCCCTTTAACTCATCAATTGATAAGTAGGAGGTATTTTCCATAGGGTTTCAAATTATGATATTGCTATTAGGATTCAATCGTGTAGTTTTGAGTCAAATTCATTGACCCATATTTCATGCGTAGTGGTTCACAAGAACCCATCTCTCATGATAATGAATGGTCCACTTAGCACTCATTGCATCTAGGTAATGCTCACAGAGGTGAAGCACTGGGCCTTCCTAGGAGGTCACCCATCCCAGTACTACTCTAGCTCAAGTGCTCTTAACCATAGAGTTTTCTCCAAGGTTATGCTTAATCGTAGAGTTTTGCAAGCTAAGTGAGCTTAACCTTGGAGAAAACTCTATGGTTAAGCGTGCTTGAGCTAGAGTAGTACTGGGATGGGTGACCTCCCGAGAAGGCCCAATGCTTCACCTCTGTGAGCATTACCTAGATGCAATGAGTGCTAAGTGGACCATTCATTATCATGAGAGATGGGTTCTTGTGAACCACTACTCATGAAATATGGGTCAATGAGTTTGACTCAAAACCACACGATTGAATCCTGATAGCAATATCATAATTTGAAACCTTATGGAAAATACCTCCTACTTATCAATTGATGAGCTAAAGGGGCTCTATAATGAATGGTTCATAAGGCACAATAGTTTCTAAAGGTTTTGCAAATGGGGTTGCAAGCTAAGTGGGCTTAACCTTGGAGAAAAATCTATGGTTAAGCGTGATTGAGCTGGAGTAGTATCGAATGGATGACCTCTGGGAAGGCCCAATGCTTCACCTCTGTGAGCATCACCTAGATGCAATGAGTGCTAAGTGGACCATTCATTATCATGAGAGATGGGTTCTTGTGAACCACTACTCATGAAATATGGGTCAATGAGTTTGACTCAAAACTACACAGTTGAATCGTGATAGCAATATCATAATTTGAAACGCAGAAAATACCTCCTACCTATCAATTGATGAGCTAAAGGGGCTCTATAATGAATGGTTCATAAGGCACAACACTTGCTGAAGGTTTTGCAAATGGGGTTGCAAGCTAAGTGGGCTTAACCTTGGAGAAAACTCTATGGCTAAGCGCGCTTGAGCTGGAATAGTACTAGGATGGGTGACCTCTTGGGAAGGCCCAGTGCTTCACCTCTGTGAGCATCACCTATATGCAATGAGTGCTAAGTGGACCATTCATTATCATGAGAGATGGGTTCCTGTGAACCACTACTCATGAAATATGGGTCAATGAGTTTGACTCGAAACTACACGGTTGAATCCTGATAGCAATATCATAGTTTTTAAATATTTTTAATAGAAATATATGCATCATCTAAGCTATTTTCATATTAATAAATAAATATTACAATAATTATTTTTAAAATAAGTATATAAATCTTATTTTTATGTATGTAACAATGAATTAGTCATAAGAGATTATTTTAGTCTTTAAAATCAAAAAACCATAAATTTGGAACACATAACACATAATGTATGTGGAGATTTTTTTTGGATAAAAGATTCACCATTAAAGAGAGGCTCAAGAATGTATTAATCTTTAAGAATAAAATACATATACAACACTCTAAATCCCTTCAATTCAACATAATTTCATCAACACTTGTGTACCTATGAAATAATAAAATGAAACAACCATCTTATGCCTCCAATTTATAGAGAAATGAGAGAGAAATACCATAAATGGTTTTCAAAAATTATATAACATCAAAACATGGTAAAATTCAAAAAACATCATATCCAAAATGAAGACTCTTCTAAGAACATTAAAAGTAACCCTCGATGAGCCATGAATGGAAAAAATAATCCACATACTAATTATAAATGACATGTTTGAATATTAACTCCTCCATAATAGCCCATATCCCAAGCTAGGAATCCAAATTTACCACCTAAAAATATGGGACTGATCAACAACATGCAAGAAGATCCACTACTCAAACTCTCATGCCCAAGTTTAGGAATATGAAAAATAGCATTGTAACCACTACTACCAACTCCAACTCCTTCATGAATATCATTACTTGATATATTTGGAATTTAAGTGTCAAACTTATATAACAATACCTTTCCATTATCTATCATCTTTCACACAAAGTGATGTTGAAAACAAGCATGCTTAGTGCAAGAATGAGACATGGGATTCTTGGCCAAAAAAATTACTCTAAATATCAAAACCAATTCTAACTAGCCTGCAATCAAAACCAATACCTACACATAGTCTTTGTAAACATAGTGCCTACTTAAATACATGTTTAGGAGCCATTTAGTCTACTTTTATGGTGAATGAAGAAAATATTGGTTTCCTCTTACTCATCCAACTCACTACACTACCTAACAAAGAGAACACAACCACTAGTGGACCTTCAACTATCCAAGTCACCTACTTGATTTACACCCACAAAGTCTTATATGTCCAAAGCCTTATCCATACAATTATTACCTTGATAATACAAATATGAATTATAGTTAACTTGGAAATATCAGAAACCCACTTAAAATAAGTCTTATATTCCTTACCTTGAGCTTAAATGCAAACCTATGTAAAGCTCTAATTTGGTAATATATAGTCTAGTGCAAACCATTACATACATCAAGAAACTAACAACACTAGCATAGGTTGTCTTAAAAATAAAATAAAAATCATCATCCAATTAGAGACACATATCTAATTAAATATTAGTGCTAATATTAAATGGAATACTTACTAGTTTAAAATAATGCATAATAAGCCACTACAACATGACATCAACATACCTAGTCTATCATAACCAAATTGTTCTTTATACTTGATCCCTATTGTTCTTCATACCAAGAATATTTATTTTTATCCCCCAAGTCCTTCATATCAAATCTACCAATAAAAACATGTGATTCACATACAAGACAAGAATCATGTGGTATTTGTGTAGGATCTAAAAACATATCATCTTTGTATAGGATGAGGTAATGTATAAACCATTCAATAATAAAATCTTCAAGTGTTCTTGAAAATATTTTTTCTAGAATTTTATCCTCGTATATAAAATATGCACATACAACTACATAAAAATTAAGATGTGTATTAGGATATCATTTTCCATTCATACATAAAAAACCTTGGTGCTGCAAAAGCATAGGTAATATAAACATAAAAATCTCAAAAGCAAGTGATGTTTATCTAAGATCCAAAATCGTCATCTTGTCCATTATTCTTATCATGCACTTTATTACTCTTTTCATCAAATTTTTGGATTAGTGCATCTAGGGTAGAGGATAGGATGGTAATATGGGATGTCTTAGGACTATGATGGGTATTTGCATAAGATGTTAGAGGAGTAGAGGAACTAATTTTTTATTTTAAAGGAGTGAAATAATGGATATTTCTATGGTCATCTAATATTCCTAAGAAATATTATAGATAGATTTTTTGGCTAAGGAATGTGGTGGCAAGATCAATAGTAAAGGATGAAAGAGGTATAAAAAAGGGATTGATTGTAATGTTACTAAGTGGTATGTTAGCAATGGATGAAGTAGGTGGCTATTTTAGAGGTAGGAATAGATGCACAAAATTTAAGAGATTATTCATTCGTGGCATATAATACCTCCAACATTTCTCTTTCATACTCATGATATTTTTTTATAGAAGGCACATAGGCCTAAAATATTTTATTAATATTTTATAAAAAATAGCTAGTTATAGTATGATTACCAGATGCTATACACAAGGTTGGAGCCTTGGAGAGACATGAAGTAGTGATTTAAAGATCCAAAGGGTGTGGGTCATGCGAAAGAAGGGCTATAATCACTCGGCCTGCTTCAAGCACCCTGTTGCAAAATGCCACTCCCAGTTCATTTTTGTGAACCTTGAAAGCCTCATCAAGCTCTGCCTCCAGCCTTTTGTAAAGAGATTTCTTGAGAGCCACATAAATGCAAAGGTAGCCAGAGCACTTTTGAAGCTTTTCATATTTGAAGAGCCCACTGACTAGAGCTTTGTCGTTATGGAAGTCATACTCCCTAATCGTTGAATTGAGGGCATGGCTAACCAAGAACTGCTCATGAACATAACATATTTCCAAGTATGTCACTAGACCATAGTGTTGCAGTAGGTCCATAATCATGATATTAAAAAAATAGATTAAAATTACCTTTAATAGATTTTTTTGACTCTTTTTATTCGATAAACTAGCAATTTATGTAAAAAAGTCTTATTTTTAAAATTTATCTCACTATCATAATCATCTAGGTTTTGTTTATCTCAATCTTTTTTTGGATGAATATGCATATATATCTATATTAATAAAAGATAGAAATACACATATTCACAAAAAAGGTGGGTGGTAATAAGGCACACCCTGAGAGTCATATGGGCTAAGCCCAAAATATCAAAGAGTCTTGGGCCACGCCCAAAAATTAAGAAACTTTACAATAACAGAAAATCAAAAAATCTATTATGCGGCCATAGTAGTGCCAGTAGAGGGTGGTGGGTCCTTATCATTTGATTTTCCCCATATAGAAGTGGGGTCTAGAGTGACATTAGGGGGAGCCCAACCATCATCATCTTTCTCGTTCTCTTTATCTTTATCTTCATGACAAGGTGAAATTTTCAAATCCAAATGTGGGAGCCACTTAGAGGTATCAATGGGCCAACCAAAACCGCTTCTAGGAGCATCGCCATAAGGCCACCCAAAATCTCCCCTTCAACCCCCTACCACTCCTCCAAAGGGACACCCCAAGTCAGCCCATGGAGGAGGAGAGGGTGACCATCTGTGAGGGAGAGAGTTACGATGAGGAGGAGCCTAAGAATAGGGATAAAAATCTCTAGCAAAACCACTTCACCTCTGGCCCTGTGAAGGTGATTAGCCCCAAGAGGAAGTGGGAGAGAGAGGTACACAAGCCACAATGCAAGGGCCATTACCCTAGTGGTTCAAAAGCTCTTGAAGGTGAGAAAATTCAAGCACAACTTTTTTTGTTTGCAATTGAATCTGCAAAAGAACATTAAAGAATATAATGGCCTTAGAATATAAAGAAATAAATTTATCAACCTGATTGTGAGAAAAAATGAAATTTTTTCTAACTTTCCAAATACTGAAGAGGATTTTGATGCAGGAGCATCCAGTGGTGTGAGGGAAATCTTGCATCACCCAAAAATATGCTTTCCATTTATGTTCCCATTGTTTTCTTTTTGTAGATGTTTTTGCATTTCTGGATACCCTTTTGTTGAATAAGAGTTCCTAACTTTCAGAACTGTTTTTCTACTTTTTCTACTCAATTGCTATTTCTAGCATGTGTGAATTTTAAGGCATGGGAAGAAAAAAAATTATGGGAAGCTTTAGGACGGAAAAATAAGCACTTTGGCGAAAGAATCAGGCCAAGATCATTCACGGTTTGAAAGTTATTCAAGTTCCAGTTTCTACTTTTTGCCCTAAAAAACCTTCTGAGTCTAGTTTGAGGCACTAAATAGTTCTGGATGGGCCTGAAAATTTGCAAAAACCCCAACATTATCTTTTGGAGAGCTTTCCGAAAAGGTATTATCATTGAAAATCTGACAGTCGGATTAAAAGTTATGGCTTCTAGAAGTTGGTGCATATTTTAGAAATGTGCTAATTTTCAAATAGTAATTTTTGGCACCAAACCACCAAAACTCATATCCCGAATGTTGTTTTTGGCTCCAAACCAAAAAGGGGTTATTTATGGGCTAGTTTTGGGATTTTTGGGTAGCTTTTTGGGGAAAGACTTCACATGTTGCGAAAAGGGGATTTCTGTAATTTCTGTAATTTTTCTGAAACTTCTGTAAATTGCATGTATCACAGAGCTCGAGGATTTGGAATCCTCTGCATGTAAGAGTTCCATATTTTTGAATAAAATATTATTCTCTATTTTGTGAGTATTGTTTTGTGTCTTGGGTTCGCTCCCTCGTTAGGTAGTATCAGAGCGGGTTTTCTTGAGTGTGTGGACAGATCACCGATCATGAGGCAGTTCGTACTAGGATCATGGTTGTGGGTTCAAGATCTTCAAGATGCCTCCAAGAGTGATTCCTAGTAAGCGTGGTGGTGTCAAAGGTAGCATAAATGCTGGTGGAAGAGATCCATTGGCGACTGATGGTTTCAGAGCCCTCCAAAGACAAATTGATGCACTGCAAGAACAAATGAGAAGAGGGTTAAATCCAAGAAGGAGAGGAGAAAGTGAGGATGAAGAAGAGGTGGAAGATTCATACATAGAAGAGGAAGAAGAATAAATTGATCAAGATCAAATGCGGCTGATAAGGGCCATTTCGAAGATCGAAAAAAGACCCAGAATAGAAGTCCCCAGTTATTCCAGAAGTCTGAACCCGAAAGAGTCGATCAACTGGATCAATGAACTAGAAGAAAATTTTGAGTATGAAGAAGTAGAGGACCCAGATCAGGTTAAGTTTGCAAAAATGAAGCTGAAGGGCCATGCCAATATTTGGTGGAAAGAGGTCCAGTTGGAGAGGAATCGAAGAGGAAAAGGAAAGATGAGTAGTTGGGATCGCATGGTGGAGAAACTGAAGAAGCAGTTCATACTAGTGGACTACAAGTTAGATCTGCTAAATAAATTGCAAGGGTTGAAGCAAGGAAGTAGATCTATGAAAGAATACACATAAGATTTTCACAAGATGATCATCAGAACAGGCCATGCAGAGGCCAACAAGGAGAAGGTAGCCTGTTATCTTAATGGGTTATGACCAACCATTCAAGAGGAGCTCAGCCTAGTCAGAATGACCATCATTGAGGATGCATACCAGTTTTCTCTGAAAGTTGAAGAGAAGCTGAACAAAATATTTGACAACAAGCAAAAAGGACGAGTAGGTCAAAGCGGAAGGGGTAGTGGAAGATCTTTTGGTAGCCAAAATGAGGATGAAAGGAGAAATGAAGATGTGGGTACCAGCAGAAGCCAGAAGAATGATAACTTTTACTGCCCTTGTGATCAAAATAGTGGTGATCAAAGAGGTAGAGGATGAGGAAGATCTGGGCCAGGACCCGAAAGAGGTGGTTTCAGAGGAACTTGTTTCCATTGTGGTGAAGAAGGGAATTGAGCCTATGAATTTCCACAACACCAAGGAAGGATATATAGAAGGCCAAAAGGTCGTGGAAGGGTTTCACATGCAAACAAGGAGGCTCAATCCAAGCATTCAAATGATGCTGAAAGGGGAGAATCCCTAGTGGTTAGAAGAGCCCTAGTGACCGAAGAGAAGGAACCAGAACAAAGGAAGAATTTGTCTCACACAAGGTGCAAGTGTGAGGATAAATGTTGTGAGGTCATTATTGACAGTGGGAGCACCGATAATCTAGTGTCAGAAGAGATGGTTACAAAGTTGAAGCTGAAAAGGGAAAGGCATCGACATCCATATCGGATTGCTTGGTTGCAAAAAGACCACAAAGTTCTGGTCAATGAGCAATGCCTAGTGAAGTTCAAGATTGGAAGCTATCATGATGAGGTACTCTGTGATATCATCCCCATGGATGCATGTCACATGTTGTTTGGGAGGCCATAGAAATTTGATAGGCGTGTTCTACATGATGGCCATGCAAACACTTATTCCTTGATGAAGGATGGAGTCCGCCATAAGTTGAAACCCCTGAAGAAGGATGAAGAAAATGTATGCAGTAGTGCTAGAATTTATTTTGTTGATGGAAGGAAATTTTTAGAAGGCATGAAGCATGAGCGTATGTGTTATGCATTGATTCCTAGAATGGATAAGGAAGATAGTGAGAAGGTGCTAGTAGAACTTTCTGGACTATTGGATGAGTTTCAGGAGATTATTTTTGATAACGCACCTGAGGGTTTGCTACCAGTGAGGAAGATTAGTCATCAAATTGACTTGATCCCTGGAGCCAGTTTTCCAAATAAGACAGCTCATAGAATAACTCTTACAGAAAATGTGGAGTTGAACAGACAAGTTCAAGATTTGTTGAGAAAGGGTTTGATTCGAGAGAGTTTGAGCCCATGTGCAATACCTACAATACTAGCACCAAAGAAGGATGGGGAGTGGAGTATGTATATAGACTCACAGGCCATAAATAAGATAACAATCAAGTATAGATTTCCCATGCCAAGGATGGATGATGTGATGGACTGTTTCAGTGGAGCTTAGCACTTCACAAAGATAGATCTAAAAAGTGGATATCACCAGATACAGATTCATGAGGGAGATGAATGGAAGACTTACTTCAAGACCAAAGAGGGCCTGTATGAGTGGTTAGTCATGCCTTTTGGGCTAACCAATGCACCGAGAACATTCATGCGGCTCATGAATGAGGTACTGAAAGAGTTTCTGGGAAGTTTTGTCATTATGTATTTAGATGATATTTTGATTTTCAGTAAGAACTTGGATGAGAATTTAATGCATATTCTTAGGGTTTTTGAGAATTTGAGAGAGGAAAAACTATTGATAAATTCGAAAAAGTGTAGCTTTGTTAAAAATGAGTTAGTGTACTTGGGGTTTGTTGTCTTAGTAGAGGGTCTAAAGATGGACCCAGAGAAGGTGAAGGCTATTCTAGAATGGCCTACCCCAAGAACTGCTACTGAGGTGAGATCTTTCCATGGTTTGGCCAATTTTTACAAAAAAAATCATTAGAAACTTCAGTAGTATTTGTGCACCCCTGACTGAAACAATGAGAGGGGATAGAAAATAGTTCAAGTGGAGCACTGGAGCAGTGAAGAGTTTTGATTTGTTGAAGCAAAAGGTGACAGAGCAACCAGTTTTAGTGCTCCCAAATTTTAATAAGGTGTTTTAGGTGGATTGTGATGCCAATGGTTGTGCCATTGGAGTAGTGATGAGCCAAGAAGGTAAGCCCATTGTCAATTTCAATGAAAAGTTAAATGATGCAAAAAGAAAGTACTATGTATATGATCAGGAATTTTATGCAATAGTTCAAGCATTAAAGAAATGGAGACATTATTTATTACCAAAATAATTTGTTCTATTTACTGATCATCAAGCATTACAGTATCTGAGTAGTCAGGGAAAATTAAATCAGAGGCATATGAAATGGGTAGAATTTTTGCAGAGTTATACCCTTGTTTTAAAGCATTGGAGTGACAAGTCAAATAGGGTTGCAGATGCATTAAGGAGGAAAATATTGTTGAAAGAGATGCAGATTGAAGTGGTTGGGTTCAATGAACTCAAGACATTATATCCTAAAGATAATGATTTTGCAGAGGCTTGGAAAGCTTGCAAGGAGCCTGTTACAGTTGATAGGACGAAGTGGCTGGATTTCATAATCCAGGATGGCATGTTGTTTAAGGGAAGCCAATTGTGTATTTTGAGGAGTTCCATAAGGGAGAACCTAATAAAGGAGAAGCACAGTGGAGGAAAGGCAGGACATTTTGGTCGGGATACGATTATTTCCATTATCAGTGAGCATTATTATTGGCCTCAGTTATCACAAGATGTGAAGAAGTTTGTGCAGAGTTGCAGGGTATGTCAGATGGCTAAAGGAGTGAGTCCAAATACTAGGTTGTATCAACCCTTACTTGTACCAGAGAGGCCATGGGAGGATATAAGTATGGACTTTGTTCTTGGTTTACCAAGGATGCAAAGAGGGAGTGATTCAGTATTTGTGGTAGTTGACAGGTTTTCGAAGATGGAATATTTCATCCCATTCTAAAAAAACCATGATGCAGTCCACATTGCTGACTTGTTCTTTAGAGAGGTGGTGAGACTACATGGTTTTCCAAAGAGTATAGTATCAGATCGTGACACAAAATTTGTTGGGTACTTTTGGAGGACCTTGTGGAAGAAGTTGAAAAAAAAGTTGAAGTTCAGTTCTACACACCATCCACAAATTGATGGGTAGACTGAGGTTGTGAATAGAAGTCTAGGTAACCTTCTGAGATGCTTGGTAGGAGATAAACCCAAGGGATGGGACTTGATCTTACCCTAGGAAAAATTTTCTTACAAGAATTCTATCTACAGAAGCACTGGTAGATCACCATTCCAGATTGTGTATGGAGGCAGTCCCAGGACCGCTCCAAAATTGAGAAAGATGGACCAAGAGAAGAAGACAAGTGTTGAAGCCAAAGACTTTGCATAGCACATCAAGAATATACATGAGAAGGTAAGAGAACATATTAACAAGATGAATATGCAGTATAAGGCTAAGGCATATCAGAAGAGGAGGTATAAGGAGTTTCAGATTGGTGATGAAGTGATGGTCCACTTGAGGAAAGAAAGGTTTCCAGTGGGAACCTATAACAAATTGAAGATGAAGAAGTTTGGTCCCTATAAAATTTTGAAGAGACATGAGTCAGGGAATGCATATGAGGTAGAGTTTTCGGATGGAGTCAAAATTTCCCCTATCTTCAATATTTCAAATTTGACAGAGTATCATGAAGGTGGCACAGAGGAAGTACCAACAATGGAACAGTGTGACATTCCAACACCTACTTCAAAGAAAGAGGAGATTGAAGAAATCCTAGATAGCCGTGTGGGAAGGAGTACCAAAAATAGGCAGTATGAAGAATATTTGGTGAAGTGGAGAGGAAGGCATGTGGATGATTCATCTTGGTTGTGTAAGGCAGAGGTTGACCGTTTGGGTTTTCCTCAACCATCTAAGACGTGACAGGGTCACTTCTCAAATTACCCTGGGTGTCTAATGCAAGAGCATCCAATGGTGTGAGGGCAATCTTGCATCACCCAAAAATATGCTTTCCATTTATTTTTCCATTGTTTTCTTTTGTAGATGTTTTTGCATTTATGGATACCTTTTCATTGAATAAGAGTTTCCAACTTTAAGAACTGCTTTTCTACTTTTTCTGCTCAATTGCTATTTTTAGCAGGTGTGAATTTGAAGGTGTGGGAAGACATAAATTTATGGGAAGGTTCGGGATGGAAAAATGAGCACTTTGGTGAAAGAATCAAGTCAAGATCATTCACGGTTTGAAAGTTATTCAAGTTCCAGTTTCTACTTTTTGCCCAGAAAAACCTTCTAAGTCTAGTTTGAGGCACTAAACGGTTCCAGATGGGCCCAAAAATTTGTGGAACCCCAAAGTAGTTGACACATCATCTTTTCAAGAGCTTTCCCAAAAGGTATTATCATTGAAAATCCGACAGTCGAATTAAAAGTTATGGCTTCTAGAAGTTGGTGCATATTTTAGAAATGTGCTAATTTTTTAATGTGAATTTAAATTTGAATTTCAAATTGTAATTTTTGGTGCCAAACCACGAAAACTCATATCTCGAATGTTGTTTTTGGCTCCAAACCAAAAGGGGTTATTTATGGGCTAGTTTTGGGATTTTTGGGTAGCTTTTTGGGGAAAGACTTTGCATGCTACGAAAAGGGGATTTCTGTAATTTTTATAATTTTTCTGAAACTTTTGTAGCTTGCATGTATCACAGAGCTCGAGGATTTAGGATCCTCTGCATGTAAGAGTTCCATATTTTTGAATAAAATATTATTCTCTATTTTGTGAGTATTGTTTTGTGTCTCGGGTTCACTCCCTCGTCAAATTTCCACCCTGAAAGTGTTGCAAATCTAGGTATACTTAGCGAGGAGTTTGGGAAAGTCTTCCAGCAAAACCATATGTCAAGAGAAGGGTTCCAGTTGGAATGACTAAAAGAAGTCATGAATCCAATTCCATAATTTTTGAGCTTTGGTGTAGAACCAGAAGAGATGATTAAACAACTTGGCCTGCCCAAAAAAAGGGTAATGAGGGTCCTAGACCCCCAAGTGAGAAATTTGAGACCCCACCGATAAGCCTTGGAAAAGAATACACCAAGCAAAGTGGGCAAGCTTAGGCTCAATACTTGCAAACCACGTAGCAAAAAATATTTTACGCCAAATAGCCACCAAGGATTGGAGGTGTCACCTCTCATTCAAGTTGTCAATCATTAGAAAATGAGGCGATAGCCATTGATAGCTAAGTCAAGACTTGTAATTTTTGAAATGGGTGTCTAGATACCATTCTAGTCCTTCCACCAAGGCTTAGTGGAGTGACTACCCACTTTATGACACATATTAGCCGAAATGACACTCACCAGGCCATCAAAGGTTTCACGGTCATGGTTCTCTAAGTCAAACTAGGCACAAAAAGCTTACCAAGACAAAATACTCATGGTGGGTCTATGGAATAAATCTTGAAGGGTCTGAATACCCTTCCTATGGAATTTGAGGTCCTTAAGCGAAGGAAGCTTGGCCAACGGTCAACCTGCATTGGAAAAAAGAGGAGACCGCCAAATATTTTGTTGATTGAACAAGAGCCCATCATGAAATCCATTCTTCCCAATCCTCGTTGGATTGCTCTTGGCGAAATCTTTTGATTCCTGGCATCCATTTTTCCTTTCAGGCCTCATCTCTTGCAAGTGGTTCTCTCTCAGATTGAGTGAAAGTTAGCATTTTGGGTTACCAAGTCGCTCTATCTGACAGGTAAATTCCAAGTGTGCTCTAAAATATTGGGAACAACTCTTGTGTACTACTCTTAATGTTGGGCCCCTTCTAAGGCCTCTTATGGAAAAATTTCTTAGAGATTTTCTTTGGGCCTCTTCTAAGACTCGTAGAGGCTCTCACTATGTTGCCTAGGAGTTCTACTCCCTCCCCAAAGATCTTGGTGGGATTGGCCTTCTTTTCACTCAGTGGTAAGGGACTACTCTTTGTGTTTATCTCAATTTGACCACCATCAAAGGTGTCACTATTATTGGAATGGGTAAGAATATTAGGATTTAAATGAAGATTTCTTCTTAATGGAACACAATGATTGCATGAATCCTTTGAAATAAATAATAATATGGATGGGATCAAAGATAAATAAAATATGAAAATATGCTCAAAATATAAAACTTTGGTTAAATCAAAGGTGGCTATGATGGGTAGAAGGATACACAAAAAAAATCAATCACATGATTAAATAAAAATTAACCTAAGGAAAAAATATGACGTGCAAAGAAAGTGGGTTAGAATGGATCAAATTAGATAATATCAAATAATATGTATGATCATATAAAAAAATAACTAATGGAGATAGATAATACTTAGCCTATGATTAAACATCATGTGCATATCAATGAAAGTGAAATTAATACCCCATCTAATATATGAGTGTACTATATAGTCATGTGTGTATAGAAGAATAAATTCATGTCTCACTTATGGGGCATGTGTTGATTTAATAATTTATGCAAAATAGTATACCCTAATTTTGGGACACACAAAAATAAAGTTAACTCTAGATAAAAATTTTATTATATATGCGTGTGTCTATATTCCATAAATATTTTATGTGATACCCTTTCCCCACAAAATCACATATAAGGATTTAATTAGACATATAATAGTAATTTATATCACCATTTTCATGAGTAAACAAAGTTATTATGACACAAATTTTTACAATAATGTATCCCCTAAAATAATCTTTCCAATTATCCAACTAAGACTTTAGGAATTCCAAGGATAATTCCTAATGAGGGATTGGTTGAATTATAATATTAATTAAAATAATAAATAAATTCAAATTAATAAATATTAGAGAAAACACAATTTTTAAACTTCTGAAAATTATTTATCTAAATTTTGGGGCTCAAGGGTCAAAGACTATGTTCATCATGTTGATATATTGATGGGGAAAGTCATATGGAAGGACTTTTCAAATGTGCCTATTAATGTTGTTCATAAAACACTCCTTCAATCTGCTCTTTCTCAAAGGATTGTTTTCATTTCTTCAGGTGTTGATAGACTGATATGGAAAAAAGAAAAATGAGGAAGTTACATAGTTAAAGACGGTTACAATTCAGTTTCTCAAGTTGATTCACAAGAAGGAGTGCAAAGAGCATATAAATTTTGTTGGAATTCAAAGATATTACCCAAAGCTGGTTGTTTTTCATGGTTAGCTATAAAACACAGAATATTGACAAGTGACAAGCTAACAAAACTTGGGATAGCAGAGCCATTTCAATATATCCTATGTGCACAAGAACCTAAAAATGTCAATAATTTATTTTTACAATGTCCAATAGCTCAAGCATGCTAGTCATTTGTAGTATCCAAAATAAATTGGCAATTGATATTTCCTAACTATTTGAAAATTATTTTCAAGTTGGCCAGAGGCTTACAAAAGATCTTTCTTTTCAAGAATTTTTTGCATTATTCCAGATTCAGTAACATGGGCTCTTTGGTAAGAAACAAATGCATCTTCAGTAAATAAAAATTCAACATGGATTAGTTATTACTCTTGTTGGAGTAGTCTATCTCAAAAATAGTAAATGGGTATGTGCAAAAGGTACAAAATGTTGGCTCAATCTTTACTAACTGGGATTCAAAGTTAATGATCAAATGGCCTCTTCTTAAACTTCCTTTCAAAGGGAGTCTTCATCAGCCAAGCCAAAAAGTAAACAGGCATATCATTTCTTGGAAGCCCCCCCAATAGGTTTATATAAATTGAACTTTCATGAGGCAGCCAGGGGGAATCTAGGTCCTTCTAGAGCCAGAGTTGCAATCAAGGACTGTAAAGGAATGGTATTATGTGCTAAACATTTTAAAATAAAAATAGGGACTAACAATGCAGTTGAGGCTCAAGTTTGCTTCAAGGCTTCAAGTTAGCAATTGCTCTTAAGTTACCCAAGCTTCAAATAGAGAGAGATTCCTTGATTATGATAAATGCATGCAGGGAATGTAAGATTGTCAACTAGAAGATTAGCTATATAGAAAAACAAATTTGGACTTTGCTGACAAAATATAACACTATCAAATTCTCCATGTCTATACAAAAGGAAATTGTATGGCAAATTATCTAGCTAATCTTGGTTGTGGTCAAATAATTGGAGTTACACATATGGTTGTGTCGGGGAAAATGCTTCCTAAATTTGAAGAAATTCTATTAAGGGAGGGTACTCTTCTACATGTATAAATGTTTTATTTTTCACCCTCTTAAGGGAAATACAATTCTTTTTGTAAAGCTAATTATACCGCAAATTAAAATTATGGTTATGTGGATTTTCATGCGCAGTAGCAAGGGATGTAAATGGTTGTCTTGGCATTCTAAGTGTACAAGTCAGGCTCATGGAAAATGGATGATTTAGCAATTCTAGTTAGTAATCTAGGCTTTTTTGGAAATAGGTCTTTGTGTCAAGAAGATGACTTGGTAGTCCATGTGTGTAAGCCAGGCTTCCATGGTAATGGTTTTCTCTCAAATTTGAGGGTACACATGCTTCAGTGCTAATTGCTTGCTCATAGATTTGTGGGTACAGTAAATCATGTGTTGTCAGGATTGCATTGATAGGAATCTAATAAGAGCACGTTCTTAATATGATATGATGTAAGCACCTCTTAGTTGTTTTAAGCTAATTTAAGAATCACTAAATTCATACTCGTCAGTACAATACAGAGCAAAATGGTGATGTCATATTCGTGGTGTGGCAAGCTTGGGTTTCACATATATGTTCTTTTCAAATGTTTTAATGTTTGTTTCATGATTGTAGGTTCATAAAATTAATCAATCCATGGTATGCTCTCAAGGAAGTCGGTACAAAATTCTCACGTGTATTATTGTACCATATATCTTTAATTATCCTGGAGGCATGTGAGGCTCTTGCAACATGTGTTACATGTCAATTTTTTGATGGTTTGGAAAATATTTATTTATTATGAATACTAAGCCATCATTAAAGGTTGTGATGCCCTCTTGGTCTGTACCTAGAAATATGTGTTTGGTATGGGTGATGGCTATGTTGGTGTAATTTTTCCACCGCATTTCTTACCCTACAACAGAGCATTTGTTAATGTTTTTGATGCCTTAAAATATTCTCTTGAGCATAGTGATTTCTTAATAGGGATTTTTTAAGGTACAGTTATCATCTAGGAAGAGAGATGTCTAAATGCTTTAGGGAGAAATACCATTATGTGTCTTTCCTGCTACATCATAATTGTTACCATTCAACAACCTTTGTTAATGACCGTTAGCCAAAAAGAGTTCCTCCAACATTGTAGGGAGTACCCCAAAATTTGCATCAGAATAATTTGGTGCCTCTCCCTCAAGCAAGCAATTTCCATTGGCCATGAGCTATCCCTAACCTAAATTTCACTACCAAATCTCAAAATATGGAAGAGGGAAATGAAGAGCAAGATGAGAACTCAGCAAAGATAATGCAGATGGAAGAATAAGAAAATGGGCTCATTAGTTCTTTTTTGGTTTGGAAATCGAAGAAGCAGTAGATAGTCATGTTTGTAGAAGTAGATGGAAAGTGATGATGGAAGAATTTTGTAGTGCTTCTAGGCGGTTTTTTGGTATGCAAGTTACAGTTAGTAAGTAGTGAATGAAGGTATTTTGGTGTTGATAAGCAGAATTTTGGTATGCACATACTTGTACCTAGATAAATCTTCGCATCATGCAACTTCAGATGTCTCCTCCAAGCTTCGACATTTTCAGCATATACTACTTTTTTGAAAAATATCATCTTGAATGCTCATGGCTATGTATACAACTGAAAGGCCTATGATTATAGTAAAAATGGTAGAAAAATGAATTGATTAGAGTCTAATCAATTTTGAAGTGTAAATACATATTGTAATTAATATTTATAAATAAATAATATATATAGGTTATTAGCCTTTTATTGAAGAAAAAATTACTAGAGAAAACAAAAATAATATATCTCATACAATTTAGCATACCTTGTTAAAGAGGTGCATACCTTCCGCTCTATCTCATTCATTCAAATTCAACCCATATATAGATTACTAGGGAAAAAAATTATAAATTACTAAACTATGGTTCCTATTGGAAATTTAATATTCAACACTTTTGTGTCCTCCTTGGAAGTTAAAATGGAGAGCTATAGGAAGGAGAACTAGCTACAAAATTTAAAAAATATCTTTGAAATTAGTTAGTTTTGGTACACCAAAATGGTGGGGTCATAACTCTTATCCTAGTAGAAGAAAAACCATGATGAATTATAAAGAGATCCAAGAGATCTAGTGATGCAAAGTGGCAGGGGAAGCAACACCTTTTCCAATAGCTTCTCTCAAATACTCTATGTACACTCATCAACTCCACCATTCCTTACACAAAGGCAACCTATGCACCCAACTTAACCCTCACATCTAGAAATATCAACAGGACTTGGGGATGCTATGAAAATTCTTAGCATGACAAAACATGACCAATCAACCAGACCTTGCACTCAAAAACATCCATTCATCCATCACTTCCTTGCTAGCCCATGCAACCTTGTGTCATTCACCAATAGGATAGTCATGTTAAAAGTTGGTCAAAATCAATAACCAATTAGAGAATCCTAGTTTTGGACATTGAGCAACAACCTCTACAATTTACCAAAAGCACAAAGCCAAACACTAACAACAAGTGATTCAAAAGAAAAATCTGCAAGCCACCAACAAGGCTTCACTAGGCCTACACAAGGAAGGATCCAACTTGTCAAGGAACACCCCAACACCCCTAAGCCTTTAACAGACTCCAAAAGGTTCCCCAAGACCCATTTCACACCTTACAATGATCATTGTTACTCAAATATTTAGGAAACAACAAAATAAGTATTCAAATTATCACATTTCTAGACTGTTGCATGGGAAAACTCGTGCTAGGGCATCAAAGATCTTTCACATAACTCCAAGCTTTCTTCTAAAAAAAATTGCACCATGTAAAGGATTCCTAAACCTACCATTCCACCCAAATTTAGATTTTTCCCACAGTGGAAATGGGATTTATGACCATTTTGGTGACCAAACCCTTGTTTGATAGGGTTTCTGAACCACTTACAGAAAAATGAATGTTTCTCCCTTAATACTTGATGAAATTGATTCAGATAACCACCAAAATAAATTAGACTCTTCCCTTTTTCAAATCATATGCATGATGAGGTCGTACAATGAAGTTCTAGGTCGTACCAAGAATGGGAATAGTCAAAAATGCAAGAAAATCATAAAATAGAGCTTTCTTTTCATTCAAACCTTCAAAATTGCCAACAACCCTCCTACCTTGACCTAAAGGAGTATTTTTAAACTTGATTCCACCTTCCCCAATAGCCTTTAACTACTTTTTGAAGGAGGGAGTAGTTGGTTTATTGTGTTTACATCATTAATGGTGCAATTGCATCAAATTAACAATATGACCACATTGCATTTTCAAAGCAACTTTCAATCCTATAACCCTAGACCTCTAAAATCATTGAAGTGGCTTTGAAATAGCCTTATTACAACATCATGACCTCAATCTTGTTTGTTCATATAGAAATTTGAGATTTTTCCTTCAGAGGCTACAAAGCAACATTTGAAACAAGATTGTAATTTTCACATTTTTGACTCCTAATCTTAAAGACTCACTCTAATTCATGACTAATGGTCTTGTTAGACCTTATTCAAGAAAAAAGACTCAAAATACCAACACTTAAACTACTAACCACCTAGCCTCCTTCAAATGATAAAAAATAGAGGATGAGGTGTAGGTGCTCCTACACCATCTAGGTAGAATTGTAGGGATCCCATACTAGAGTACTAGAGGGTCAAATCTATTATGAAGGCCACAAAAAAGTGTAAGTTTTGGAGATGTAGAAAATAAAAAAATATAGATTTTTAGTACTTTTTAGAATTATTAAAATGATATATCGGATCTTAATTAAATAATATGTTTCGTCTTGAAAAGAAATGGGCCCCACTACTTCAAGTTTTTGTAGCAAATGGATAATATTTTTCCTAGCTTGGTCCTTGGTGAACCAATTACCTTGATGAGGAAATCATATTTCTTTACTACATAATAGATAGGAATTTCCTAGATTTTTAATATCTTTAAAAAAAAATTATAATTTTATCTAAGTCCATTGGGGTGGTTAAGTTTGGATTTATTTCCACATTATGAAGGTGTTCAAAAACATTGTCAATATCCAACAATGGAGGAAAATGTGGATGTAATAACTTAATATTGAATATTGGATGTAGTCTAAGAAAATTGGGATACATTGAGCTCAAAGATATTTTCATCAATATTTTTAGGATGGATTATGGGTCATATTAGAGGGGATGAATTTTCTTTTGTTGCTCTTGTGTCCTCTCTTTCTATAGGTAAAGTCAAAATTTGTCACCAACTTGAAACTGAGTATATTTTTTATCATGTAACTCGTACTTATGTTCAGTATGTTATCGTATCTCATGAACCTCTACTAAATGTGGTATATTCTCTCAATAAATTGAGTGCCCTATCTACCCCTTTCTAATCACATGGTGATGTATCATTCAACATGATGGGAAAGGCTATATTTGTTGGAAGATTGAAGAAGGTGGCCTCCAGGTTTGTTGTCATTGATGCCAACATTGGTTGGTAACTAACTAAATAAAAGGTGTGTCTATGTTGATCTGGCATTTTGGTTTGGAAATATTCTTAGTAAAAGGAAACTCTATGAGTTTTTGATATGTTGCTCAGGAGTGTCAGTTACAGGTATAAATGAGTTTTCAGCGAGTTTGTGTGATTAGGTTGAGTTATCCAAGTGACAGAAGTTCGGTACTCTTTTGGCCGAAAAGGTTAAGAATTGTTTGTACTTTGTGTGTTCCTTATTAGGTCCAGGCCAACCTAATGTTTTGACGATATTTTTTGTTCTGTGTACCAAAAGGAATTTTGAATTGGACCAACAAGTCATTTTGAATTTAGTGTGCACTTAATTAAGTTGACCTAATTGATGTTGGAAAGTACGACTGTGTATATAGATGTGTGTGTGTGTGTGTGAAGATATAGTATGGGTATGCAAACAATGCAAAAAATAAAATAGTGCAAAGTAATTAATGATGATTGTATATCTACAAATAGAGAAAAGTTTTGGTATTATTAGAGCTTAACCGGAACTATTTTCTGCACTTTGTAGGTGCACTCCTCCAGTTCATTTTTTGCAAAGAGCCACATCTTTTGTATCTTGGCTATAAGCCATATTTTGTATTCAAGTTGTGATCCTTTCAAGGATAGTGAGTCTTGGCAGTGAGCCCTGTAATATTTTATGACCGGTTATAATATATTGTGAGCTAATCCTCACCGTGGTTTTTCCCACTTTGGTTTTTCCACGTAAAAATCCTGGTGTCAATGTGTTATGATCTCTTTTGTGTTTTGGTTCATTATTGTAGCTAAGGTTCCCAACTCACGCTTGTAACAGTTTGGTGTTCACGGTTTGGGCCTCACGTACTAGGTGTATATCGAGGACTCCTTAGCAACCATGTTCATCCCAGAATAGAGGACTTTGTCAACCATACGCCTTTTACTAGTCTTAGGATTATGTTGTCTGGACTGTCATCTTTGTGTGAAACCAATAATTTTCTGTTTAGTTGACTCAATCATATTCTTTTGATTGATGCTTGTTGTGTTTTGGGTTCTTTTCCTTATTCATCTCTTCAAAACTCAAGTTAAAACATGTCCAAGGGCGGACCTGCCCTCCAGGGGCAGACTTGACCTTTGAACTAACTCTTTTAAGCCTGTTTTAGCCAATTTTGACAAAATTTTGTCCGACAAGCAGACTTTCCCTCCTGACAGGCAGACATGACCTCCCGACAGGTAGACTTTCCCTCCAAGGGCAGACTTGACCCATCCAAGGGTGGACTTGACCTTTGAACCAACCCTTTTCAACATGTTTTAGTCAATTTTCACCAACTTTTTGTCCAACAGGAAGACCTGACCTCAAGGGGAAGACCTGCCCTCTAGGGGAAGACCTGACCCATCCCAGGGGCGGACCTGACCCTTGACTAGTCAGTTTTGTCATATGTTTCATCATTCTAGACACATGTTTCATCGTTTCACGCACCTGTTTCATCATTCTGATCACTCGTTTCCCCGTTTTGAGTAAATTTATGTGCATTTCAAACCTTCATCTATTGTCTTGAACTCTCGTTCTACCATTTTGATCATTCATTTACTCATTCTAAGTGAACATTCATCCATTTCACACCTTGTTTCATCATTCCAAACTCTCATTCAGTCATTTTGATCATTCATTTACTCGTTATGAGTAAATGTTTATCCATTTTGAACCTCCTATCATTTTGAACTCTCATTCTATCATTTGACCATTTTTGTACTCATTTTGAGTAAACATTCATCCATTCCAAACCTCTATCTCCTCATTCTGAGAGTCCTTCATCCATTCTGAGTCACCGTTTACTCATTCTGATTACTCATTCATCCATTTCGAGCACTCATTCACTCGTTCTGAGTACCCATTCATCTATTTTGAATCTTCCTCCCCTCACTTCAAGAGTCATTCATCCATTTCGCTCACTCATCCATCCATTCTGCGCATCCATCTCCTCGTTTCGTGCGCCCGAACAATAATTTTTTTACCACTTTCACCCAGGGGCAGACCTAACCTCTGAACCAACCCTTTTCAGCTTGTTTTAGCCAATTTTGACCAACTTTTGTCTGACAGGCGGACCCACCCTCCATAGGCGGACCTGACCTCTAGATAGGCAGACCTGCCCTCCAAGGGCAGACTTGACCTCTGAACCAACCCTTCTCAGCCTATTTTAGCCAATTTTGACCAACTTTTTTCTGATAGGCAGACTCGCCCTCCACAGGTAGACCTACCCTCTAGGGGCAGACCTGACCCATCCCAAGGGCAGACCTGACCCTTGACCAATCAGTTTTATCATATGTTTCATCACTCCACCCTTCATTTAGTCATTTTGAGCACCTGTTTCCCCGTCATCAACATTCCTCTAAAGTCATCGTTTCATCACCAAAATCACATAAGTTCTACTTAGAACATCATTAGAGTCCATATCCATCATCAGATCACCCATCCCAATCACCTAGACTTTGTTTTGAGGGTTTTGATTTTTATGCTAAAACTTCTGAAGGCCATAAATTTTGACTTGGGTATCCGTTTGAGCTGAAATTTTAAGGGTGGTTTTGTTATGAGATGGCATGTAGATTCCCAAGCCTCAGAATTTCATCTTGACCCTAAAAATCGTAATTTAGTGTTTTTTTTTAATTTTTGAAAAATCACTTTTAGTAATAACTCAGAATGCATGTCTTAGATTTGGGATGTTAGTTGGAAATTCATCCTATCTTAGTTTTGGGTATTTTTTGGGAAAAACTAGACTCTCAAAAGTATGTCCATGAAGTTTCCTAAAATGGCAAAATTTGACAATTTTTGAAAATTTCCAAATCTAGAAAAATCTGATTGTCAACATCTTACATCCTTTAAACCTCAGAACTTGGTGTAGAATCAATCCCATCACATTCTAATCTAGGATTTAATCCAATCCTAATCTGAGCTTTAATCTAATCCCAATCTGAGCTTTACCAACATCCTAATCTAAGCTTTAGTCCATCTGCAGCCAAGATCTTTGGATATCGAAACAACTCTTAAGATACCTCCCTCCATATTCTTCAATTTCATCCTATTCAATCTTTCATCCATTCCACAAGTCAACCTCCTAATCGAAGCATTTTTTCATTCATTCAGATCAATCATTTACTCATTTCAACCTTTCATCCATCCATTCTGAACATTTGTTCCCTCTTTTTTTTATCATTCGTTTACTCATTCTGAGTAAACGTTCATCCATTTCATGCCCCCTTTCATCATTTTGAACTCTTTTTCTATCATTCTAATCATTTTTTTACTCTTTCTGAGTAAACGTTCATCCATTTCATGCCTCCTTTCATCATTTTGAACTCCTATTCTGTCATTTTGATCATTCGTTTACTCGTTCCGAGTAAACATGCTTCCATTTCATGCCCCCTTTCATCATTTTGAATTCTCTTTCTATCATCTCGATCATTCCTTTACTTGTTTCGAGTAAGCATTCATCCATTTCTAACCTCCTATCATTTCGAACTCTCGTTCAACAATCTCGATCAATCGTTTACTCCAAACCTTCATCTTCTCGTTCCGAGAATCATTCATCCATCGTGAGCAGTCGTTTACTCATTTTAATTAGTCATTCATCCCTCTTGATCATTTGTTTCCTCATTCTGAGTAATCTTTCATCTATTATGAACCTCCTTCTCTCGTTCTGAGTAGTCATTTGTCCATTTCTATCATCCATTTATCCAATAAAATCATCATTTTCCCTACCCAAATCCTTTGAACTTCATTTCAAGTGATTATCCAAATTGACCTAAGTGTCTGATCTAATCATCATCATCAACATCCACTTAGGATTGTCATCCATCCTAAGTTAATCATTAGCATCAGCCCAATCAATCCATTTTCAATCTCAAAGTGGATTCGATGTTGCAATCATCCTTTTATCCTTTAATCCAATCAATCAATATCCTAAGTCACCTAGGATAATCTTTGAACAAGGTTTAGAATCCCTTCCATCATCCTATCTGATCCTTCAATCAATCTTATCAATCATTAATCGATCTTATCCAATCCAATCCAATCGCATCCCTATCCAATCACCTTCGACCCAATCAATCTACTTCCATCTCAAAGCAGATTCGGTGTCATAATCATCCTTTAATAATCAAATCCGACATCAAAATCAATCCCCTCACACCATCTAATCATCCTAATCTGAGATTTAATCCAATCTCGATCTGAGCTTAACCTAAATCCCAATTTGAGCTTTAGTCCATTCCCATCCCAAATCTTTGATCCATCCTCTTTATCCTTTCATCATCATGAATCCTTATCCTCCATCAATAGTAGTCAAGGGAAACCTTAATTACCTCGATAATGATCATGAAATTCTTGTCAATCAAGAAAAATATGACATAGATCCCCTTGACACTATCATTGCTAGTAAGCTTTCTCCACCCGCTTTCCAAAATCCAATCAGCCTTTCGAGTTATCTCGTTATTTCTTCATCCATGCCTAATCAATCTCCTTACACTACCTTTGACAAGGATATTCACTATCTTCCTCCGCATATGCAACATATCCTTCATCTACACCTTCCTCTTATCCAACACCTACATCCCCTTATCCTAATCCACCATCCCAACATTCTTATCTTAATCCCCCGTCCACATCCTCCTATCTCAATCCTTCATCCACATATACCCACTACCCTAATCTTCCATACCAATCTACTCACCCTAATCCTACATTCACACCTTCCTATCCTAATCCAACATCCACACCAACCTATCCTAATCTAACATCTGCATCTTCTTATCCTAATCCAACATCCACATTTCCCTATCTCAATCCATCACCTCAATCTTCTCATCCTAATCCACCATCCTAATACCCTTACTACAATCCACCACCCACATTATTGCGTCCTAATTCTCCATTCCAATATCCCTATCTTAACCCTTCATCTAATCTTAATTTCCCATCTAATCCTAGTCCACTAATCCCTAGTCCTAATCCCCCTCCAATCCATAATCCTTCATCCACTCCTACCACACCATCTCAACCTAGAGTATTCAAGTTTCTCACTCCAGAAGTTCTCCAAGGACTTATAACAAAGAAGACATCTCCCACTCCACACCTTGAAGTTGTGGAATCATGCCATCCCAACCCATCATCCACGATCATTGGTGATGAGACCCTTCCCGACCCAACATCTATCATTGATGATACCACCCCTAGCACCACTCAAACTGTTGAAACCATCACACCCTCTGAATCCGCAGAGCCCCCATATCCTATTATCACATCTACCGAATCCATTGAACACCCTCCTCCTACTCTGAGAGCTGTTGAACCCATCAACAACACACAAGTCCAAGCCACTATTCCCACTCCTAGTGATGACACACAAGTCCCATCCATTCCTCCCACTCCTAGTATTATCAAAATCCATTCCCTTGAGCTTCATGAATCCTCTATCCCTCCATCTTCCCCGGTTAAAGAGTCCCACCAAGAGTCCATTATCATGCCTCCCGCACATGATGAGTCATTCCAAGATATTGATCCAAAGCAGGCCAACATATCCCCTTCTCTAGATCAAGATCCTACCATCCCATCTAGTCCAAATCGAGGTATACTTAGTGAAGAGTTTGGGAAAGTGTCCCAGCAAAACCATATGCCAAGAGAAGGGCTCCAGTTGGAATGACCGAAAGAATTCATGAATCCAATTCCATAATTTTTGAGCTCTAGTGTAGAACTAGAAGAGATGATTAAACAACTCGACTTGCCCACAAAAAGGGTAACGAGGGTCCTAGACCCCACCGATAAGCCTTGGAAAAGAATACACCAAGAAAAGTGGGCAAGCTTGGGCTCAATACTTGCAAACCACATAGCAAAAAATATTTTATGCCAAATGGCCACCAAGGATTGGAGGTGCCACCTCTGGTTCAAGTTGTCAATCATTAGAAAATGAGGTGATAGCCATTAACAGCTAAGTCAAGGCTTGTAATTTTTGAAATGGGTGTCTAGATACCATTTCTAGTCCTTCCACCAAGATTTAGTGGAGTGAATACCCACTTTATGAAGCATATTAGCCGAAATGGCACTCACCAGGCCATTGAAGGTTTCACAGCCATGGTTCTCTAAGCGAAACTGGGCAACAAAATCTTCCCAAGACAAAATACTCATGGTGGGTCTATGGAATAAATCTTGAAGGGTCTGAATACCCTTCCTATGGAATTTGAGGTCCTTAAGCCAAGGAAGCTTGGCCAACGATCGACCTGCATTGGAAAAAAGAGGATACCACCAAATATTTTGCTAATTGAACAAGATCCCATCATGAAATCCATTCTTCCCAGTCCTCGGTGTATTGCTCTTGGTGAAATCTTTTGATTCTTGGCATCCATTTTTCCTTTTAGGCTTCATCTCTAGCAAGTGGTTCTCTCTCGGATTGAGTGAAAGTTAGCATTTTTTGTTACTAAGCCGCTCTCTCTGGCTGGTAAATTCCAAGTGTGCTCTAAAATATTGGGAACAACTCTTGTGTACTACTCTTAATGTTGGGACCCTTCCAAGGCCTCTTATGGAAAAATTTCTTAGAGATTTTATTTGGGCCTCTTCTAAGACTCGTAGAGGCTTTCATTGTGTTGCCTAGGAGTTCTACTACCTCCCCAAAGATTTTGGTGGGACTCGACTTTTGACATAGGCAACACACATAAAGATTTTGGTGGGATTGGCCTTTTCACATGTAAGGATTTAATTAGACATATAATAGTAATTTATATCACCATTTTCATGAGTAAACAAAGTTATTATGACACAAATTTTTACAATAATGTATCACCTAAAATACGCTTTCCAATTATCCAACTAAGACTTTAGGAATTCCAAGGATAATTCCTAATGAGGGATTGGTTGAATTATAATATTAATTAAAATAATAAATAAATTCAAATTAATAATATTAGAGAAAACACAATTTTCAAACTTCTGAAAATTATTTATCTGAATGTTGGGGCTCAAGGGTCAAAGAATATGTTCACCATGTTGATATATTGACAAGGAAAATCATATGGAAGGACTTTTCAAATGTGCCTATTAATGTTGTTCATAAAACACTCCTTCAATCTGCTCTTTCTCAAAGGATTGTTTTCATTTCTTCAGGTGTTGATAGACTAATATGGACAAAAGAAAAATGAGGAAGCTACATAGTTAAAGATGGTTACAATTTAGTTTCTCAAGTTGATTCACAAGAAGGAGCACAAAGAGCATATAAATTTTGTTGGAATTCAAAGGTATTACCCAAAGCTGGTTGTTTTTCATGGTTAGCTATAAAACACAGAATATTGACAAGTGACAACTAACAAAACTTGGAATAGCAGAGCCATTTCAATGTGTCCTATGTGCACAAGAACCTAAAAATGTCAATCATTTATTTTTACAATGTCCAATAGTTCAAGCATGCTAGTTGTTTGTAGTATCCAAAATGAATTGGAAATTGACATTTCCTAACACTCTTCGAAAATTATTTTCAAGTTGGCCAGAGGCTTACAAAAGATCTTTCTTTTCAAGAATTTTGTGCATTATTCTAGATTCAGTAACATGGGCTCTTTGATGGGCAAGAAACAAATGCATCTTCAGTAAATAAAAATTCGACATGGATTAGTTATTACTCTTGTTGGAGTAGTCTATCTCAAAAATACTAAATGGGTATGTGCAAAAGGTAAAAAAATTTGGTTCAATATTTACTAACTGGGATTCAAAGTTAATGATCAAATGGCCTCTTCTTAAACTTCCTTTCAAAGGGAGTCTTCATCAGCCAAGCCAAAAATTAAACATGGATATCATTTCTTGGAAGCCCCCCCAGCATGTTTATATAAATTGAACTTTGATGGGGCAGCTAGGGGGAATCCAGGTCCTTCTAGAGCCAGAATTGCAATCAAGGACTGTAAAGGAATGGTATTATGTGCTAAATATTTTAAACTAAAAATAGGGACTAACAATGCAGTTGAGGCTCAAGTTTGTTTCAAGGCTTCAAGTTAGCAATTGCTCTTAAGTTACCCAAGCTTCAAATAGAGGGAGATTCCTTGATTTTGATAAATGCATGCAGGGAATGTAAGATTGTCAACTGGAAGCTTGGGTATATAGAAAAACAGATTTGGACTTTGCTTGTCAAAATAGAACACTACCAAATTCTCCATGTCTATAGAGAAGGAAATTGTACAGCAGATTATCTAGCTAATCTTGGTTGTGATCAAATAGAAGAGATTTATCCTATTATCACAACCTTTAATTATACCCTCTTAAGGGAAATACAATTTTTTTTGTAAAGCTAATTATACCACAAATTAAAATTATGTTTATGTGGATTTTCATGCGCAGTAGCAAGGGATGTAAGTGGTTGTCTTGGCATTCTATGTGTACAAGTCAGGCTCATGGAAAATCGATGATTTAGCAGTTCTAGTTAGTAATCTAGGCTTTTGTGGAAATAGGACTTTGTGTCAAGAAGATGACTTGGTAGTCCATGTGTGTAAGCCAGGCTTCCATGGTAATGGTTTGCTCTCAACTTTGAGGGTACACATGCTTCAGTGCTAATTGCTTGCTCATAGATTTGTGGGTATGGTAAATCATGTGTTGTCAGGATTGCATTGATAGGAATCTAATAAGAGCACGTTCTTAATCTAATGTGATGTAAGTATTTCTTAGTTGTTTGAAGCTAATATAAGAAACTATATGTGTGAATCACTAAATTCATACAACTCAGGATGATACAGAGCAAAATGGTGATGTCATATTCGTGGTGTGGCAAGCTTGGGTTTCACATATATGTTCTTTTCAAATGTTTTAATATTTGTTTCATGATTAAAGGTTCATAAAATTAATCAATCCATGGTATGCTCTCAAGGAATTCGGTACAAAATTCTCACGTGTATTATTGTACCATATATCTTTAATTATCCTGGAGGCGTGTGAGGTTTTTGCAACATGTGTTACATGTCAATTTTCTAATGGTTTGGAAAATATTTATTTATTATGAATACTAAGCCACCATTAAAGTTTGTGATAATAGGATAAATCTCTCAGGGAAGTCCCCCAAGTAGGTTTATATAAATTGAACTTTGATGGGGCAGTCAGGGGGAATCCAAGTCCTTCTAGAGCTGGAGTTGCAATCAAGGACAGTAAAGGAATGGTATTATCTGCTAAATCTTTTAAATTGAAAATAGGGACTAACAATGTAATTCAGGCTCAAGTTTGCTTCAAGGCTTAAAGTTGGAAATTGCTCTTATGTTACCCAAACTTCAAATAGAGGGAGATTCCTTGATTCTGATAAATGCATGCAGGGAACGTAAGATTGTAAACTGGAACCTTGGGTATATAGTACAATAGATTTGGAATTTGCTTGACAAAATAGAACACTATCAAATTCTCCATGTCTACAAAGAAGGTAATTGTATGGAAGATTATCTAGCTAATCTTGGTTGTCATCAAACAACTGATGGAGTTACACATATGGTTGTGTCGAGGAAAATGCTTCCTAAATTTGAAGAAATTGTATTAAGGGAGGGTACTCTTCTACATGTATAAATATATTATTTTTCACTCTCTTAAGGGAAATGCAAATTTGTTTGTAAAGATAATTATACGACAAATTAAAATTGTGGTTATGTGGATTTTCATGTGTAGTAGCAAGGGATGTAAGTGGTTGTCTTGGCATTCTAAGTGTACAAGTTAGGCTTATGGAAAATGGATGATTTAGCAGTTCTAGTGAGTAATCTAGGCTTTTGTGGCAATAGGTCTTCATGGAAATAATATGACTTGGAATTCCATGTGTGTAATCCAAGCTTCCATGGTAATGGTTTTCTCTCAGATTTGAGGGTACATAGGCTTCAGTGCTAATTGCTTGCTCATAGATTTGTGGGTGCGATAAATCATGTGCTGTCAGGATTGCATTGATAGCAATCTAATAAGAGCACATTCTTAATCTAATGTGATGCAAGCATATCTTAGTTTTTTGAGGCTAATGTAAGAAACTATATGTGTGAATCACTTAATTTGTACTCCTTAGGATGATACAGAACAAAATGGTGATGTCATATATGTGGTGTGGCAAGCTTGGGTTTCACATATATGTTCTTTTCAAAAAATTTAACATTTGTTTCATGATTGCAGGTTTATAGAATTAATCAATCCATGGTATGCTCTTAGGGAAGTTGGTAAAAATTCTCATGTGTATTATTGTACCATATATCTTTAATTATCCTGGAGGCATGTGAGGCTTCTGCAACATGTGTTACATGTCAATTTTCTGATGGTTTGGAAAAGATTTATTTATTATGAATACTAAGCCATCATTAAAGGTTGTGATAATAGAATAAATCTCTTCTATTTGTTTCACCTAGAGCAAGAAAATGGTGGAAAAAGAAAATTTTATTTGTAGGGTTATGCGGACATATTAAAAGATAACAGATTTTATCTTTAGATCATATGTGGGTTAAAGCTCAATTAAGGATTGCAAGTGTCTAGGCTAAGGTGGTGTGTTGGTCATAAGTTTTGCAACAAGGATGGATTATCAAACAAAGAACTTCCACGTTTAGTTTCTAGTTCAGTGTTGGGAGTTGTCATTCTCAAGTAGCTTGGATGAAGTTAAACTACATACATTGTTCAAGCTTTGTTTCCATTGTGATTATAGATGCCTCAAGTGTGTCATGGGGATGAAAATCCTTCACCCTAAGACAAGAAGGTTAATATTTCCTTCAAATATTTTGTCTATTTTCATCTCTAATCTCATGGATATATTGCAATGTCTACAATTAGTGAATTTAATAGCAGAAAATATGGTTAATAAGGTATTCCTTCAAAATGATTCCCTCTTGGTCTGCACCTAGAAATATGTGTTTGGTATGGGTGATGGCTATGTTGGTGGAATTTTTCCACCGCATTTATTACCACACAACAAAGCATTTGTTAATGTTTTTTATGTATTAAAATCTTCTCTTGAGCATAGTGACCCAAGTCATCTTAATAGGGATTTGTCAAGGTACAGTCATCATCTAGGAAGGGAGATGTCTAAATGCTTTAAAGAGAAATACCATTATGTTTCTTTCCTGCTACATCATAATTGTCACCATGCAGCAACCTTTGTTAATCATCATCAGCCAAAAAGAGTTCCTCCAACATCACAGGGGGTACCCCAGAATTTGCATCAGAATATTTTGGTGCCTCTCCCTCAAGCAAGCAGTTTCCATTTTCCACGAGTTATTCTTGATCTGAATGTCACTGCCAACTCTCAAAATATGGAAGAGGGAAATGAAGAGCAAGGTGACAACTCAACAAAGATAGTGCAAATGGAAGAATAAGAAAATGGCCTCATCAAATTTTTTTTGGTTTGTAAATCAAAGAAGTAGTAGATAGTCATGTTTGTCGAAGTAGATGGCAAGCGATGATGGAAGAATTTTTTAGTGCTTCTAAGCGGTTTTTTGGTATCCAAGTTACAATTGGTAAGCAGTGAATGAAGGAATTTTGGTGTTGATAAGCAACATTTTGGTATGCACATACTTGTACTTGGATAAATCTTCACATCATGCAACTTCAAATGTCTCCTCTAGGCTTTGAAATGTGAAGCATATCCTACTTTTTGCAAAATATCATCTCAAATGCTCATGGCTATGTATACAACTAAAAGGCCTATGATTATATTAAAAATGGTAGAAAAATGAATTGATCAACATCTAATCAATTTTGAAGTGTAAAGACATATTGTAATTACTATTTATAAATAAATAATATATATAGGTTATTATCCTTTTATTGAAAAAAAATTACTAGAGAAAACAAAAATAATATATCTCATACAATTTAGCATACCTTGTTAAAGAGGTGCATACCTTCCGCTCTATCTCATTCATTCAAATTCAACCCATATATAGATTACTAGGGAAAAAAATAGTAAAGTAAAAAACTATGGTTCCTATTAGAAATTGAATATTCAACACTTTTGTGTCCTCCTTGGAAGTTAAAATGGAGAGCTAGATAAGGGAGAACTAGCTACAAAATTTAAAAAAATCTAGAAAATTAGTTAGTTTTGGTACACCAAAATGGTGGGGTCATAACTCTTATCCTAGTAGAAGAAAAACCATGATGAATTATAAAGAGATCCAAGAGATCTAGTGATGCAGAGTGGTAGGGGAAACAACACCTTTTCCAATAGCTTCTCTCAAGTACTCTATGCACACTTATCAACTCCACCATTCCTTACACAAAGGTAACCTACACACCCAACTTGACCCTCATATCCAGACATCTCAACAGGACTTGGGGATGCTATGAACATTCTTAGCATGAAAAAACATGACCAACCAACTAGACCTTGCACTCAGAAACATCCATTCATCCATCGCTTCCTTGCTAGCCCATGCAACCTTGTGTCATTCACCAATAGGACAGTCATGTTAAAATTTGATCAAAAGCAATAACTAGTCAGAGAATCCTAGTTTTGGAAACTGAAAAACAACCTCTACAAGTTCCCAAAAGCACAAATCCAAACACTAACAACAAGTGATTCAAAAGAAAGATCTTCAAGCCATCAACAAGGCTTAACTAGGCCTGCACAAGGAAGGATCCAACTTTTCAAGGAACACCCCTAAGCCTTTAATAGACTCCAAAATGTTCCCCAAGACCCATTTCACACCTTACAATCATCATTGTTACTCAAATATTTAGGAAACAACAAAATAAGCATTCAAATGATCACATTTCTAGACTGTTGCAATGGAAAACTCGTGCTAGGGCATCAAAGATCTTTCACATAGCTCCAAGTTTTCCTCTAAAAAAAATTGCACCATGTAAAGGATTCCTAAACCTACCATTCCACCCAAATTTATATTTTTCCCACAGTGGAAATGGGATTTATGACCATTTTGGTGACCAAACCCTTGTTTGATAGGGTTTTTGAACCACTTACAAAAAAATGAATGTTTCTCCCTTAATACTTGATGAAATTGACTCAAATCAACACCAAAATGAAGTAGAATCTTCCCTTTTTCAAATCATATGCATTAGGAGGATGTATAGTGAAGTTTTAGGCCGTACTAAGCACGGGAATAGTCAAAAATGCAAGAAAAATTAGAAAATAGAGCTTTCTTTTCATTCAAACCTTTAAAATTGCCAACAACCCTCCTGTCCCAACCCAAAGGAGGATTTTGAAACTTGATTGCACCTTCCCCAATGGCCTTCAACTAATTTTTGAAGGAGGGAGTTGTTGGTTTATTGTGTTTACATCTTTAATGGTGCAATTACATCAAATTAATAACATGGCCACATTGCATTTTCAAAGCAACTTTCAATCTTATCACCCTAGACCTCTAAAACATTGAAGTGGCTTTGAAACAGCCTTATTACAACATCATGACCTCAATATTTTTTGTTCATAGACAAATTTGAGATTTTTCCTTCATATACTAAATGTGGTATATTCTCTCAATAAATTGAGATGCCTTATCTACCCCCTTTGTAATCAAAAGGTGATGTCTCATTCAATATGATGGGAAAGGCTATATCTATTGGAAGAATGAAGAAGATGCCCTCTAGTTTTTTGTCATTGATGCCAACATTGGTTGGTAACTGACTAAGTAAACTATGTGTCTATGTTGATCTGGCATTTTGGTCCATAAATCTTCTCAGTAAAAGGAAACTTTGAGTTCTTGATATGTTGCTCAGGAGTGTCAATTACAAGTATAAATGAGTTTTCAGTGAGTTTGTGTGATTGATTGAGTTATCCAAGTGACAAAAGTTTGGTACTCTTTTGGCTGACAATGTTAAGAATTGTTTTTACTTTGTGTGTTCCTTATTAGGTCTAGGTCGACCTAATGTTTCGATGATATGTTTTGTTGTGTATCGAAAGGAATTTTGAATTGGACCAACAAGTCATTTTGAATTTAATGTGCACTCAATTAACTTGACCTAATTGATGCTAGAAAATATGATTGTGTATATAGATGTGTGTGTGCGTGAAGATATAGTATGGGTATGCAAATGATGCAAAAAATGAAATAGTGCGAAGTAATTAATGATGATTGTATATCTATAACTAGAGGAAAAAATTGGTATTATTAGAGCTTAACCAGAACTATTTTCTACACTTTGTAGGTGCACTCCATTTCATTTTTTGCAATGTACCACACCTTTTGTATTTTGGCTATAAGTCATATTTTGTATTCAAGTTGTGATCCTTTCAAGGATAGTGAGTCCTAGTGCAGACATCTAAATTTAATCACTTCCATATGATTAAATTTATTGCCTTTTCATCTACCATATTAATATTAATTTATTAAATTAATATTATACCTTTTGTCTCATAACGGTAAAGTATTTAATTTAATAATTAATACTTTATCTTTCACCTTATTCCTCTCTAAATTAAATAAATACGCTAATTTATTTAATTTAGTCATTTTCTCCTTTTTTGATTTAAAATCAATTTAAAATTCCTCACTTTCTCTCTCCTTGTCACATCCTCCATAACCTTGCCCTAATCTGAATTAATTTAATTAATTCATGATTATGATGTGCATTCTCTTAATCAGAGATTAATGTCACATCCTCCTACATTTTCCACTTGCCTCTAATCTTCCATTAATTAGCCTAATCCAATGTTTGCACAACCTTAACCAGGGTCATTAGCCATTTTTAGCACCACTTTTTGGTCAATTCTTCCATTTTTCCTTTTTGGATATTGGCCCCCTTTCCCATGTGAATTTTTAATTCACATTTATTTGTCCTAGATTCCCCTCCTCTTTATGTGAATTTTTAATTCACATTTCATTCTTCCAAGGCTTCTAGAACCTTGGACTTGTCACAATCTCCACATGTGAACAAGTCCCACCTTTTACCCTCTAGATCATCCTAGGAATGTGAATTTTTAATTCACATTTTATATCCCCAACCACCTTTCATTTTCCCATGTAGATTTTTGAGGAATTCCAAAATTCCTCAAATGTCTCTTTCACTCCCACTTGGGAACAAGAAATCCCTTTTTGTGGAAATCTCCTCACTCCCAAGGTGCATGTTCTTTTTCCACCTCATGTACTTTCTTGACACCTCATTTACACCTCATATCCTCTTGTCCACTTCACCCTCCACATGTCAGGATGTGAGGGCTTGTGGGTTCTCAACCCACCATATCCCTTCATCTTGGCCTTGTTGGAGCAATCTTGACCGTTGAATTCTCTAGAGAATTCAAATTCTCCTATAAATACCCCCTCCTCAAGGGCATTTACAACACTTTTTTGATTTGAGCAACTACATGCTGCCCATTTGCTTTCTCAATCCTTTACTATCATCTAGCCATCTTTTTAATCATTTGCACCTCCAATCTTGCATTTAGTCATTCAAGCAATCATCTAAGGAGCACACAATCCATTCCAAGCAAGGGCCAATCAAAGAGATACCAACAGCAAGGGAGGTAAAATTATTTGCATTTCATTTTACTCACATTCTTTTTTGTTGTATCACTCTTTTGGCTAATCTTGAGGTGTCCTTGGTATTTTCTCATTTTACATTTCTTAGTTATTTTACATAATAGAATAGTATAAATTCCAAGGTATACATTTCTGGCACACCCGGTGGGACCCACAAACGGGTTCTTATATTTAACCCTTGTTTTAGCTAAGAATTGTGCAGGAAAAGGTCGCAGAAAGGTGGAAGTGCCCCTGTTTCTGCTGCAGAAAGGCGGAAGCGCCCTCTGCCTTGCCGCAGAAAGGCGGAAGCACCCTCTGGTCTGTTTCAGAAAGGCGGAAGCGCCCCACATCTCAAAGTTTTATTTTCCTCTAACGAGTTTGCTGCAATTAGGGATAAATTAAAAAGGTTTTTCTAACACGTTTCTTGCAGTGGGAGAGGCACAACTTTCTTGTTTTCTAAGAAATTTGATAGGGTTCACTGTAGAAAGGCGGAAGCGCCCTTTAACCTTTTGTTGCAGAAAGGTGGAATCGCCCTCTAACCTTTTGCTGCAGAAAGGCGGAAGCGTCCCCACTTTTGTTGTAGAAAGGCGGAAGTGCCCTCATTTTGTTGCAGAAAGGCGGAAGCGCCCCAATTTTTGCTACAGAAGGGTGGAAGCGCCCCAAAACAACATAGTTTGGAAGGTAAAACAGTCATTTTTGCTTCGTTTTTTCTCCCATTTTTTGTTGTTTTCAAATAGTAACCCTCTAACATTGTTTTGGCAAGGATAGTGGTGTTTTTTGCTAACCTTTTGCAGCGTATTGTGGTGAAATTTGACTAAGGACGAAGAAGAAGATAGCTAACATTTGTTTGCAGGGCCATTTACTTGATCAGATTTGCAAAAAAAATTATTCTTATTGTTTTGGAACATAGTCTAATTAGGGGAGTAAACTTCATTGCCCGCTGTGACTGTATGTTCTTGTGTTACCCAAAGGGGGCATTAATTTGTTTTCGCTTTCCCCTTGCACTTCGTGTGAGCCTGGGGAGTAGTTAAAAATAGTTGGTGTCTTCTTTTTAGTGGGACCTTCTTGGGGATTTCATCACCCCAAGGGACGATTCCAACCACGCGTACCGGCGGGGTATATAAAGGGGGGAGAATGAAAGTTGTACCCCAATCCAGTCACGTCGTAATTGGCAGAGTGTCGAAGCTAGGGTGATACCTAGATAGATGTGAAGAGTTGGTCTGAGCCTTTCAGTATCTCGTTGGGGTTCCCAACTCACGCTTGTGACGGGCTGGTGTTCACAGTTGTGCCTCACATACCGAGAGTATATCAAGGACTCCCTAGAAACCTTGTGCATCCTAGATTAAGACTTTGCCTTGCCATACCTTTAATATTAATCATAGGATTGTGCTTGCTTGAAGTGTTTTCTGTGAAAAATCTATGAAATCTTTGATACCTTGGCCTTACTTTATCATTTTGTGTCCTTGCCATAGCCTTTACCATCAAAACCAAGCTCTGTCCCACTGCA